>CAVNYN010204030.1:0-30345 GCA_963692815.1 Nyctanthes arbor-tristis | reverse complement strand
GGTCTTCCATTTGAGAACTAATTTTACCAGTGGTCGACTTAGTGCTGAAATCTCTTTGGCATCTTGACTGAGATAAATGAATTTGATTAATCTATAGTTAAATAATTCAGCGACCAGTTATGGTGCTGCTCCTTGAAAGAATATGAATTTTCCATATTCCTCACAAGCTATTGCAAAAGGATACTTTGTTGCAGCATCTCCTATTGCTCTAACTTCTGCTTCGAGGCTAATGAAGTTGGAGAATGGTGCTTTGATTACTGAACTTTCTTTTTCAGTAACTTCTTCTTCTTCTGGCTTAAGATTAACCAGTCTGCTTGGTATTGGTGCTGGGGCTTTTAGAATATCTTCGTGGCTCCTTCTCAACCTTTGGTGTGATTCAATCATGCTTTGAATCTTTGGTGATCTGATCGTTTGTGAACCACAAGTTCCTCTAGGTCTGAATCATGTTGGGAACAATGGGAATACTAATGGATCAGTAATCTGTTGGACTGGCTTTGGGCTTGTCTAGTGGCCCTTTTCTGTCCAGTATTGGTTGTATTTTTTTGGGCTTCATCATATGTCTTAAAAGACTTGTGTTTGAATGGAAGTCCTTTTACTTTGGGTTCCACTGTTTTCCATTCTTTGTAATACCCTCGGTCTGGTCCGTCAAATATTACGTAAACCTTTTTGTAACCTGCTGATAGATCAAAAGACACTAATGGGTTAGGTGTTTGGATAGATGATAAGTCTAATGTATCCATTTGACCGGACTTAACTTTAGGCTGTTGTGGCCTAAACTCTTGTTCATGAGTCTTTTGTTCTTTAGGCTCATTTTGAAGGATGATACCCTTCTTGTTATCAAGCTTTTGTGGGTTTTTCACAGCTTGCATGTCTTTCTCGTTTGCTGAGATTGAGATAGTTTGTTGTCTAGCATTTTCATCTGCTGAATTTTCAGTTGATGTTGAGGATTTATCTTCCTCCCCCTTTGAAATAAGAGAGCTTTTTGGTTGTAAAAGTCAAGTTTTGTAGTCAAGAATGATAATTCCATCGTTTTTTCTTAGATTTGAAATTCCTAGTTCTGGATTCTGTTTTCCAGTTCCTCCATTGGCAGTAGTTTTACCTGCAAGCAATAACAAATAATTCTCTTGTTAAAGAGTCTGCTAAGTAATTTTGTTCTCCTTTAATGGTTTCAATATCAAAGGTGTAATGACTAAACCATATTTTCCATCTAACAAGACGTCATTGTTTGTAATCTGCAAAAACATTAGTCTTCAAAAGATTTGCAAGTAGAACTGTCAGTTCCAACAAGAAATTTATTGTTAATCACATAAACATGGAAGTTCTTAATAGCATTTTTGACTGCTAAGATTTCTTTCTCATTTATGTGATAATTCTTTTGTGCTTCTCGGAAGGTTCCTAAAGCGTAAGAACATAAATGTTCTTCTTCCTTATGTGCTGGTTTGGCCTTAAGGATTGCTCTCCAAAATTCTCCTAAAGCATCAGTTTCAATTATCATCTTATCACTCTTTAACTTCTGAACATATACTGTGTCAGTAGTCATCCATTTCCAAGGCACATCTTTTTGCAATTTCTTTTGAAGTGGTGCTCTTTTTTCTGCTAATCAGCTAATGAAATCTTGGGCATAAATTAAACATCCAAGAAATCTTTGCAATTGTTTAATGTCTTGAATTTCATCAGGAAATTCAGTGATATGTTTAAGTATGTGAGGTTGAAGTTCCTTATATCCATAAGTAACATTTAACCCTAAATACTTAATTTTTGTTTTGAATAGTTCTGCTTTCTTTTTAGAAAGGACTATTCCAGCTTGTCTTGCAGTTTGCAACACCTGCAATACATGCTTTTCATGATCATTTTCATTATCTGAAAATATTATAATATCATCTATGTAAACACAACAATATTCTTGTAATTCCTTGAAAATATTATCCATATGCCTTTGGAAGATTCCAGGTGCTTGTATTAAGCCAAATGGAACAACTTTCCATTGATAGTGTCTTTGAGGACAACTAAAGGCAGTAATTGGTCTAGATTCTTCGTCAAGTATTACTTGCCAGAATCCAGATTTACAATCAAAAGAAGAAAATACATGTTTTCCTCTTATAAGTGCTAGAAGGCTTGCCATATTCGGAATGGTATAGGCGTCATCCTTGGTAGCAGTATTGACTGCTCTGTAGTCGACAACCATCCTAGGCTTTCTTCTTTTTTTTTCTGCTTCTTTCCTTACCATGAAAGCTGGCGAAGAAAAGCTAGATTTGGAAGATTCGATTATTCCCATTTTTAGTAATTCTTTGATTTGTTCTACAAATTCTTGCCTATCCCTAGGAGAATAGCCCATTGTAGATTATCTTATCTTTCCTTTGAAGTTTTCTTTGAGTTCAATTTTTGCTGTCATTTTTCCTTTATTCTTGATTGGGTCAAACGGGTTTCTGAACAGCATTCTTCAAGGGTTTTTAAGATTTGTTCTCTATGAGAATTTATCTTCAATCCTTATTCATCTTCTTGGGTAATATTGATCATCCTGTTTGGTACAATATTTTGTCTTTTGATAATTGGGAGTTTCTCTTTTCCTTTGATTTTGTGTATTTCAATGAATTTATTCTGGAGATGGTTGAATCTTACAGCATGGCGCTGTTTCTTGATCCAGATCTGTTTCGCTTTGATTAATAGATGGGATTCTGAAATAATTAGACTTGTGAGTTAAGTCCTTCATTTCAACATCTATATTCTTAACAACCTTGTTACCCTTTACAGATGATTGATCTGCAATTTTAACACTAATTGTTCTGTCTGAATTTACCTAATGTTCTTTAGGTATAATCCATTTTGATGCTATACACATGCTTGCTCATGTATCAATGAAAGTATTGTCTAATTCCTTCTCCATGTCTGCCAAGCTAGGAGAGTTTCCTTACATGTATTTACTTTCTTTCCTTCTATCGGCCAGCCACTCGCCTACTATACTGAAACTCCTGGATCCGCAAATGGAGCCAATCACTCTAACGAATTTAGAAGAATATGCTCCTTGGTCTCTCTTTTGCTGATTGAAGAAGGTAGTCAACTTCCTTCCCTCCTAAAAAGATTATTCCAAAATAAATGGGCAATAGTTAGGAGAGGTGCGCCAGCGGCGAGCAGAAGCAAGGTTATTAGATACCTCAGGAAAGCCCGGCCAGAACCACACGTGCAAGTTTCCCTGCATGTGGCTCGTCCGTGATAACTTCTTCGGATTTGCGTGAACTAGCGGAATGCCTTCTTTTTTGAAGAGCCCCTTTACTAGTAAGGGCGCAGAAAGCAAAAAAACTTGGACGAAGGACGTTTTCTTCTCTGCCTTCTCCTCTCCAAAGGCCAAGGGAGAGACTGCATCCCTTTCCTTCGGTAGCTCTTTTGGTTTCCCGAGGATAGCGGTAGCTGCAAACAAGACCAAATCCTTTAGAAGTCCAAAAGTCTCAAATAGATTCTCTGGGATGAGCAGAAGTACGGGGGGTGCTTGAAGTGAAGGCTCGAGTCCAGGTGGGCTTGCTCTTTAGATGTTTTCTCCGGCACTAGCTCGGATTGTAGATGAATGTAGACAATGAGGAGTTTTCATTCCCTTTCCGAAAAACTAAGACTACATTCGAGTAGGCATGCCAAGAGCAGTTTCCAGTTATTAACCCTGAACAAAAACATGAACCCATAAAAAAGGGATAAATTGAATTAGGGTTAGTGATATTACCATATGTTTTGGTTCCTGGTCTGAAACTACTCATCTTCTGATTCTGATGAGGCTTTTTGAGTGGATATTTTTGTAAGGTAATACAGACTTTCTTGGTCAATAGGATCTTCTACTAGGTATAATCCCTGTTGATCGAATGCTTCGAAGAGGTTGACTATTTGGTCATTTTCTCTTCTGGCTGGGCACTCATTTGCATAGTGTCCTTGTTCACTGCAAATCCAACATCTGTAGTTTTTCTTTTTTCTGGGGCAATTTATTGCTTTTTCGTTCAGAGGTTTTTCGCTTCTTTTCCTACCCCCTTTCTTTTTGAAATATTTGCCTTTACAAAAATATTTCTTTTTATAAGGACTCTTATATTTTTTAAAGACATAGCTCTTTTTCCTTCTAAACTTTTGTCTAGGTTTTTTGGTTGGAGGGTAGCATCCATATGCTCCTGCAAGGTCTTCCATAAATGGATCATAACTAAAGCCTGTCTTTAGTCTTTTGCGAGCTATTTGCTTCATTTGTTTGTGGACATAGACGCCTCTACAGACTTCTTTCATGTAATTCTTGGTTATCGTAATCGCCAAGCCTATAGATCCTTTGGCAAAAAGATAAAGTTTATTTCCTGCTTGGAGTCTAACAGCTTCATTAAATCTCCTGATTATTTCAGAATTATGTGGAGGCGGCAATTTTGCCAAAAACTTCTCAACATATACTGGAAAATCATCAAGGTTTCCGAGTAAGAATAACCATTTTTGGTATTCACATTAGTATTGGTCAAAGAAATCCAAATCACAGATTTGGATTATTTCAAGTTGCATTTTTGCATTTTCTACCTTTTCAGTAGTTAGTGTGGACTTATAAGCGGTATAAGTCTGTCCTGTAAACATCTGAAAGATTTTTTCAACAATACTAGTAATGAATCCAGTAAGGTTGGGTTGGTTATCATTTTCTATTGAGGCTTCAATCCAAACTGCATTGACTTGTTCATTGGTTAGGGTTTCTAAGAAATTCCTAACATTTCCCCTAGTGGTTGCTATGATGTAATTCCAAGCTGAAACTTCTTCTTTTGTTAGCTGGGGATTACCAATCATAGCCATTACTAGATTGCTAAACCATTCTTTGATTGCTTTACTTGTATCAGTAACACAATCAAGGTCTAGAATTTGTGAGGTGTGTCCTACAATTTTAGAAATAAAACTTAAAGGAACATTTTCACCTGCTTGTGTTACCTAAGTACCTTTAGGCGGACTAGGGATACTATCACCGATAACTCTTTTCCCTTCCATCTCATTTTAATAAGATGGTTTTTCTTGTGATTCAACTTTAATCTGTGAATCTCTTATGACAACTCCTTCAGTTCTTCCGACTATCAGTCTTTCTGGAATTGTTACTTCAATCTCTTCTTGTTTTGATTCTTCTGAAATTGTTTCTTCATGCTCATCAGTTTCAGTTTTTGGTTCTTCGTGTTCAATAGAAGTAAATTGTTCTTCTTGTTCTTCAAGAAGGGTTAGTTGTTTACAATAAGATATAATTCTTTCTTATTCTTCATCTTCAAAAGATAAAAGAATGTTAAGAGTATTGAGGTCATTACTGTTTTGGTAGTCTTTCTCGATTCTTCTTCTGAGAAACTTCATTTAGGATACTTGAAAATACCTGTAAGCATTTCTAAATTTGAGGTTCCTTCTTCAAATTGTCCGAAATGTCTCATTCCTTATGGAAGTGTGACATTTGTAGTGGCTTGAGGTTGTGAGAATGTTTGTCTTCCAGTAACTTCCTACTTAATGGTAGCAGTAATAAATGCTGCTATTCTTTCCATAGCATTGTTAAGGTCTGGCGTGATAGACCTTATTTCTTGTCTAATAGAACTAAGTTCTTATTTAAGATGAGTAACCTGTTCATTAAGTCTTCTGACTTCATCGTGGATGTTACTTATCTTAATGTTCTCAGTCATGAGCCTACTTTAAGTATTTACTCATTTCATCAATTTTTTGGTGAAGTTCTTCCAGATTTATAGCAAGTTGGGATTCTTTTTTATTTGTTTTTTCTGTTTGTTTATCCTCTTCCCATCACGAAGAAGTTGTGCTAGATTCTCCTTTTAAAAGTAATCTATCTTGAGTTTTGATTAAGGGTTTTGGCCCTAAATCAATTGCCCAATTATTGTCAGGCTGAGTTAGAATATCAAACTCAGTTTCTCTTACCTCGAGATAATCCATGAACTCAGGTTCATAGGTTATACTTCTATCTGTTTGGATCACAGCATTGTTATGGCTATTATGAATAGCATAACTAACAAGGTAGCTAATAGAGAAAAGTACATTGTTAGGTTTGACGAGATCTCTCCTGTAATAATCATGAACAAATAATAATATGCCATCAAAATCTGTGTCATGAAGTGATACGGAAATTTTTGGGTGTATGGTAAACTAAAATTTACCACAAGCTAAATTTCCTTGGATCATACCCAAACATCCTTCTTTAAGATCTTGAATACGATTATCAACTATAGCAATTTTGATCGGTTGATCCAAATGGGCTGATAGTGTGCTTTTAAGCTGGATTTTAACAGCTCCAATTGTTACCCAGTATAAATTTTTCTTATCCTAAAAATCTATTTTTTGTTTTATTTGTTTAATGTCTTGTTTACCAAGTAAACAAATACTTGTTCTGTTATATGCATGTTGGACATATAGAGCAAATTCTTTGTAAGATATGCCATGATAAACATTTCTTTTTCTTTTGAATGTTTTTGAAAGAAAATCTCTTTGAAAGCTTCTCCAGGTTTTAGTGAAAAATCTTTATCTAAAAATTTTTTGGAGTTTCTTTTCAGAGACTAATATATCTCCTGAAAAATTTCCTTGCGACTCTATAGTCTTAGTTTCAAGAAATTCTTCTTGAGTGTTCTGGATTTCCTTATTCTCTATGATGTTTTAATGCATAATGCATAATGAAATCATGTATGTATTTTTCTCTTTGTTGTTCTAAGTTTTGTTGATGTCGGATAATGCTATTAAGAGCTCTAGAAACAACTCTGGCGAATATAGACTGTTGGTGCCTTTCTTGGTACCAATTAATCCTTTGATTATGACATCCTATACGGTCAGTGATGACTATACAGTTTGCACAAAGATGTATGGAAGGTGTATTTTCCATAAGTTGTAAAATTTCTTCAAAGTTTTGTGACATGACAATAAAAGATTGTTAAAACTTTGCTTGTTTCCCAAAAGGAGTATTATTGTCAAAAGACATTGTGTGCAAGACTTTATGTAAGAGGCTATGTACTAATATCTTTTCTTATCTGTAAGACTCTTCCAACTATCTAATCGGATCCAAAAAGTGCGACCCGACAACTTGAGTTTAAACACAAGACAAAGAGCACCTTTATAAATTAATTTTTACTAGATTCTCACATATGCGTTGCATGGGAAGAGTACACATCAAATTATTTAAAAAAATAAATAATATGAAAATTTTTAATTTTTTTTCTTCCTTTTCTTTTACGGTAAAATTTTATATTCCCCAAAAAGATAGTCCACTATTTCATTTTCGGCCGTTCAAAAAAAATAGTCCACTTGCCATATTAAACATGCATTTAATATTTCATTTCCATATGTGCTCATAATTAATTATTGTTATTCAACTTCCTATGCATTGAATGTATTTCAAATAATTAATAAGACATAAAGTCATATTTGGAAAAATAAGGTAAAATTTAATGTTTCAACTATATTAACTACCGTTCCTTAATTCACATGAAAATAATTACTGGCTCACAAAGGGAGTAAGTTCCTTTACTCAGTAATGAATAATTAATTTTTAATATCAACAAACAATAATGTATTTTTTTCTTGTCATATTAATCTAACTATAGTTTACAACAAATTTTAACTCGATTATTATTGTTAACGCAAGTAAATTCATTTTATTTTTTGCACTAATTTAGATAAATGACATCGTTTGAAATAATTTCTAGGTGGGCAGTTACGTATACTGGGAAAATATTCCTTATTTGAAGCCAATAAAGTCAAATAGCATAAATATTATATAAATTGATAATACATAAAAGTAGTCATATATAAAATAGTTATAATTATTAATATTCACTTATACCAGGAAAACATAAGAAAAAATTACAATTATAATTTTCAATTGACTTAAACTAACTATATACGTTTAATTTCTATTAATTATGAATCACAAATTTCAAGATATGTTAGACAATTGGATAATCGAATTTATCTATAATTTAAACAAATAAATGATGATAATTGTCTATTAGTTATTAAATTTAATTGTGAATCTTATTTCAAAATGGTGAATAGATAAGGCAAAAGTGCTACGAAATTCAAATATATTAATTGACTTAATGATTTTAGGATGCATATGATGATTTGCGGATCCCTAATTTTAACCGTATTTTTCCAAAACTTATGCAATTTGCAGTAAATTTCCCAATTTTCTCTATCAATATCATCTGACTTCTTCCTGTTCATATAGTTTCCTATCCAAATAAAGTACACATTTTTTTTGAAAGAAAATAAAATATATATGTCTATTGGGTATTATAGAACTAGGAGAAATATGGTTAATCTGTAGGTTAATTGTATATTGGCATCATAGTTTCTGAAGGATTATGAATTTTTTTCCAGTTCATTATATACTAGAATGGTGCGGAATGGTACTAAATTCTACCCTGGTCAAGATAGAGGAACCACATTCAAGGTTTAAAGGACCTCAGTCCTATTGTGATGATTTTGTTTTTATTTCCTTTAGAAAAATTGAAACTTGTGATGAATTGATATTATGCTCTAAGATTAGTTTTAGAGTATCTTACAAATTGTTCAAGGTATAAAGGACCTCAGTCCTGTTGTGATAATACTATTTTTATTTGATAATATAAGTGTTTTTTCCCCTCCCCAATCCTCATATTGCTCAAAATAAAAATATTCTCTTTTTATTTTTTACTTAGTTATTCAAAGTATATCCTACGGGATCGAATAAGGCTGTAAGCCTGTAATGACAGCATGATTAAGGTAGCACTACTTTTTCCCCTTTTTGTTCTCATTGTGTATTTTTCTGATTTCTTTATTTAATATACCAACATATTGGTGTGTTTTGGATTGAGTATTGTTATATTTTGGTATTATTTTTCTAATGATTACCAACTTATCTGATAATTGATTTTCATTTATTTTCCTATGTTTTGTTGAATTACACGTTTTAATATTTTGGTTTTTAAGTGTGAAAACATGTTTTGCAAGTTGAGTTTTTGTTTTGCAATGACATTCACCTTTTTTGTTTGTTTCTTTTCCTTTTAATTTTTTCTTTGAAATCCTTGACTTATTTCTTCATTCAGTGTTGTTCTTAATTATGCTATCGACTGCACATGAATTTAAATATTACATATTAGGACTTATATCCCGTAACAGGGGTTGCAATCGAGACAAGAAAGGGGCCTGAGAATGTAGAACTTTGAGACTTTTCTGAATTATAATTAATAGATTTTGTTTATCTTTTTTGGATTTTGTCTATTTGTAAATCAGGAATCTACTGTAAAATTCTTAGATATTTTACACCTATAAGCAATCTATTGATTAAAAAGAGTTGCTTTTTTATTATTGAAGACGGTGAGTGATTTGAGACAGTTGTAGCACTGTTGCATTCACTTTTCTATCAAACACTTGCGTTTCAAAGGGCTCAATGGTGGCATTTATATACAGTTAATCCAAAAAATAAAAAATAAAAAAATGAATAAAGTAGTTTAACCATTCAGTTTTGCTATTGTAATACGCTGATATTCTTTTCCATGCATTGGTTGAATTAGTTATTAGATAATAATCTGGATATGTACCTATCAGTAAGAGACTTTATCTTAAATACATTACATACAACGCTACCAAAATTATTTAATAAATATAGGACACCAATCTTTCTTCGATAAAAACTTGAAATCCAATTTAATACTGACGCTGCTTAAGCCAGTCACTTATTGAATTATCAATCACTCCACAAATTAAAGTGTGTGGGCATTAGAATCTAATCACTCACTGGACAGATATGCGGATGTGATGCCTACGCCTATAGTTATTTTGGGCTAAACTAATAATGGTGTTAATTTTTTATTACTTTCAAATGGGGGTTGGGATTTCTAATTTTCTCTAATTTGAATATGGATATGGTGATTGTTTTTTCTAGCCACTAAATCTCTACTTTCGTGTAGATAGGTAAACAATAAAATATCAAACAAAAAAAATATTACGAGATGATTACTCGAACTTAGTGATTATTTTTTTATTGAATATTAATATTAATTTTGGATGATTATGTCAAATAATTCTTTGTGCCTTTTTCCATTATAAAGATATTTTGTAATAACTTTACGTTGTTTATTGTTGACGAATCAATGTTGTTATCAATTTTTTATTTTGTGTCTTTGTTTGTGTTATCATAGTTCTTATAAAACTGTATTTTTAGATAGTTTTCCTAATTGTATACAATAAGCACCAGTGTTTGCTTATTATTTGTATACGTTTTCTATTACATGCTATTTGCTATTGTACAATTCACATTCTGTTTGTGCAAGTTATATTTTTTATATATATTTTACGACATAAAACATTAACTCCTATCAAACTATTTTTGAAGTATAACATTTTCACTAGATCACTATCCCGTGTATCGCATGGGTGAAAAATCTAGTTAAAAAAGGCTAATTGGCACAATATAACCCTAACGTTTCATTTTATTGTGCAAACTAACCATAACATTTCAATCTTGGCAATTACAACCTTAAATCTCACATTTTTTGCCCAATCTAACCTTTTTATTTCAAAAAAGACAATAATACACTCATGTTCTAATTTAGTTAATTTTAGTATTTCTTTTTGGAACACCATCCAATTCATGTAATAATAAAAAAAATACATGATTTGTTATGAATTCGATAGGTGTCTCCTTTGAATGAAATAACATTTTTTAAGAAACGCCATCCTGCAAAGCGGGATGGACCTAGGATGCCTCGCCCTACTTAGCATACGACGATTTGTTTAACTAAAATGAATAAAAAAATATAATATAAATGTGAAAAATTTTTGAAAAACGACAAAGAATATAACATATTGGATCGATAGACAAAATAAAAAAAGTCGAGACAGGCTGCCCTACCTTCACATCAATCTGGTATGTATCTAGCCTGCATTAAGTAGATCATCGCTAAATAATAATTATTCGTTTTTTTTAAATATAACTAAATTATATTTTTTTCTTAATTTTGTCTATTTCTTATTTAATAGTATATTTTAGTTCAACTAAAAATTGAAGGGTACTATAGTCTTTTTAAGTTTAAAAATGTTTGATTGCGTCAAAAAAGTGATATTTGAGGTTAGAATTGTCAAATTTTAAAGGTTAGAGATAGACTGTACAATAAGATGAAAAGTTAAGGTTAGATAGCGCCAATTAGCGTATTAAAAAAATTCAACTATCAACTTTTCGAAATCTTTCAACTAGGGGAGGGACCAAAGAGAACGTCGTGAGAAAAGTTTTATTAATGTTGTTGGAAAATTAAAATTTAAGATCATTTCTAATATGCCCTTTAACTTACTCATTATATTTCACTTTATTTAATAATTTTATTTTGTTGATAACAATTAGAGTGTATTAAGAAAACTTTTGTAGGAAGAAAAACACAGTTTCATTCACACGTCAGACGTCTAGTGGGGTACATCGCCAGACGTCCTATGTGGCGTGCTCTGATTGAGACAACTCACCTACTATGAGATAACACACATGTAGATTGTCTAATTATAATACACATGTGGGTTGTCTAATTAGAGTACGCCTTTGATCAAAATTGAAGAAAAACACATGTTTTCTGCAAATTTTTGGTAGGTGAACCAAGTAGGTGTGCACGAGGTATATTATTAATTCACACAAATCAGTATCATTGATTGTTCCACAACCCATGATTTGATTGATTCTCATCTCACTTCATATATAATAATCAATCACGCAGAGAGAATAAAATTTATGACATTTATTATTATATATGTTAAATTAGATCTACACAACTTTTAAAGATAGATATTAAAAAAAAAGGGAAAGATCTTCACATGTTTCGCGTCACAATAAAGCCTTGAACTCCATTTACATTAGATGCATCAATCAATAACTATGATAGGTTGTAGTGAGGGTAAATTGCAAGGAAGGTCCCAACCTTTAAATTTGGACCAAGAGACCCCAATGTTAGGAACATTGGCGCAATTCATCCAAATGGATGTATTTTTGTTAAACTATTATTAGGGTCCGTTTGCCAATAAATTTAATGGAGTCCTATATATTATAATTAAATGAAATTAAATTTCATGATACATGCATCTCACAATTATATTTATTTTTTGCATAACATGAATTTGAAATCAGTTTGAGCGTGATATTATTTGTTGACTGGCATTAATTTGGCTACAAAAATGAAGGTTGAAGTGGGAGTAATCTCCAAGGAAATCGTCAAGCCATCTTTTCCAACTCCTCATTCCCTTAGAAAATACCAGCTTTCATATCTAGATCAACTAGCGTCTCCCCTTTTTATTCCATCTGTTTATTTCTATCCTGAAGATCATTGCAATAATGCCAGCAACTTTGAAGGAGTCAACCGTCTGAAAATATCGCTATCCGACGCACTGACTCTATTCTATCCTCTGGCAGGAAAGGTGGTTGACTCCCTTTATGTCAACTGCAATGATGCCGGAGTTGAGTTCGTCCAGGCTAAAGCCAATGTCCAACTGTCAGGAATTCTCTCAAACCCAATCCCTGCTGAAATTAACGAATTCCTTCCCCAAGACCCGGATGAGTATAGAGATTTTTGCATGGCTGTCCAAGTACTTTTCTTGATTTGTGGTGGTCTAGCCATTGGTTTGATTTTTTCTCACAAGATCGGGGATGCCACATCGCTCCATGCCTTTGCAGATAGCTGGGCTGCTATTGCTCGTGGCAATACAGATGTTACCCTATTAAGGTTGTATGTTTATTATATTAAGGGTGTTTATATCTAGACCGAAAACTATTAAGGATGTTTATATTAGATGTGCGTGGCAATAGCTGGACCGAAAACTATTAAGGGTGTTTATATCTACACTATTACCCTTTTTTTTGAGAAAAATATCTACACTGTTACTTTTACTAACTATACCACAAAATTAAATTTTATTCTTATTTACTAAGAAGGCCAAGAAGTAAATTACTTAAACAACCTTCTTATATATACTCATATTTTTTTCTAGATACACCACGAAATAAGAACCTAAATCTAAGTTTTCTTTTTCTTTTTCTTTTTTTTAACCTTCATTCTTCACCACATATTAAAAGAACCCTAATTTATTTCTTCACTACACCATCATTGAAAACCCCGAAAAAAAGAACGAAAAACCCTTTCTTTATGTCTGAACGCAATGGCGGAGAAAAATACAAACATACTATTGAAATCAAATATGAGATTGATATCAACGTTCATATACGAGCCACGAACGTTGGGTAAAATTGTAACATCTCGGAAATTTATACAAATTAAGGTAAGCAACGAAATTGTAGTTTTGAAAGAATTACTTGAATATTATTGTAAGATTGTTTGAAGATTAAAATATTGTTATTGAATTGACGCTAAAGAAAGATCTTGACTGACAATTGACATAAATTAAAGTGTAGTGACTTAATTGACATGAACTAAAGAGCGTGGACTTAATTGAGAGATAATAATGGAAGGGAAAGGACTTCTTGGACAATTTCCCGCCAAATATGCGGCACCACATCGCGCCACTTGTCACGATGTGATTTGCGCCACTTGTCACGATGTGATTAGCGGAACTCGTCATGATGTGATTGGCGGAACTCAAAAGTTATTAAAACTAGCTAAATCCTAACTATTATATAAGGGGGGCTAAGGTTTCAAAGCTTCCAAACCCAAACAATTCCATTTTCTCTCTCTCAACCCCAAAATTCGTCCAAAATGGCCAAGGGAAGGAGAAAACCAATAAAAACCCACCAAAATACCTATTTGTCATTTGAAAAGAGTCCCTTACCATATATAGATGGATTATAACTTGGAAAATAGCTTTAATTGGGGATTATCAAGGCTTTAAGGATACTTTTTCACATGGATTATTCGAAGAATATTTGAGGTGGGTAACCTAATACTTTGATTCCTTTTCTACATACATAAAGTTTTGATAAGATAAGTGTGTATTTGATTGATGATTTTAATGAGATAAACATGGATTTTGATGCATTATTATTGAAAGAAAGATTGGTTTATTGCATTTGTATCGCTAGTTAATGCTCTACCCGTTTTGAATTACTTTGTGATTATATGGCCTTGTTGTGTGTTCTTGGCCATTCTGAATTGTTTCATACACTATGACCTATTCAATGATCCCGGAATAGGGAAGATTAGTATGGTGTTTGCTTTGAATTGGAATCTCGGTATGGGTCTACTGAGGTTTATTGTAGATCCACTTAATTGAACTGATATGAATCTAGCGCGCACCACGAGTAGTAGTTTAACTAGTGATAGGGCCCTTTTGTGCATTGAAAAGCTTTGTACATGCAATGGATTTTCTTGGAAATGAGTTTTATAAATGAAAGGTGAATCAAAGGATTGTGTTATTCACTGAGTACTTTGTACTCACTCCCCATTTGTTACAATTTTTGTAGATAATTGGAGTTATAACAATTGAAAGGCAGGACAAGTTAGGAGTTGGATCGTACTCGCGAACGGGAGTAGAGTTGTGCATGTGGTTTAACCTGTCATTGAAACTTCCACGAATTTAATACTTTTATGCCCACCCCTATAGTATATATGTTTTTACATCTTATAACATATAAAAAAATAGTGAGTTATAATCTTTATATTGATTTGAGCTCTACTTCTCACTGTAAAAGTTTTTTTATGATTTGGCACACTTTAGTAATCAATGAAATATGTTTATTAATGCAATTTCTTGTGTTTTTATATTTCCTGAAAAATCTAGCTTTAATGTTTTCTTTAAAAGCTTAACGATTTTTTAACTTATATAATTAGCTTTGTATATTAAACCCTGTAAGACAAGATAAATTGGATTGTTTCGCACGTCTCGTCCCCTCTATTTGAATTAAAGCTTCCGCTACAGAAATTGTAAATTAACATAAGATATTCGGAAATATTGTAAAATTAGCGGGAGCGTGACAAAATGGTATCAGAGCGACGTTCTAGGGGCACAACATGCATAAACTATTCTGCGCGATGCATCGACCAACTAGCTTGCAAGTAAGTTACTACTTACCAACTTATGAATCCTTTGTACATGATAGAATTATGGGAAATAGAAGTCAAACGAAATATATGATCTACTGGTATACATTATTTATTAGAAATTTTTGATCTTGCCAACTCAAAAAAAAGTTGAAGAAATGAGGCATGCAATATAATACATAACATATGGAATTAAAGGTATTAAGTTTTGGATAACAATTTTGTTTGACAACAATATTGGTAAGGAAAATGAAATTAAGGAAAAGAAATGAAAAGGAAGAATGATAAGTTTCACTTTAGTTTCAATTACTATGTTTATCTTAAAGAATATTATATGGTTTCTTTTTGTATTTGATGGTATTTTGGAACCAAAATATTTGCAAAAGTTAAAAAAAAAAAAATTCACTGTGCGGCCAGCCGCAGCAAGCATTCCACGGGCTAGCCGCGGCCAACAGAAATTTTTGGCCGACCGCGGCCACACCACGGCTCAGCGCAGCCACACCGCGCCTAAGGCGGTGGGCGCCCGATATTTTGAAAAAAATTGCTGTCAAGTCCCTAAACTTCTTTATTTTGTCCAGATCAGTCTAAAGTTATAGATTTTTCAAGAAAAATTGTAATTGGGGTCTCCAAATTTCATGGTTTCTTCTATATTAGCCCGAAAGACTTATTTTTCTTAATTTATATTAAGAATGTTTATATTAGATGCGCGTGGCAATAGCTGGACCTAAAACTATTAAGGGTGTTTATATCTACACTATTACCCTTTTTTTGAGAAAAATATCTACACTGTTACTTTTACTAACTACACCACAAAATTAAATTTTATTCTTATTTACTAAAAAGGTCAAGAATTAAATTACTTAAACAACCTTCTTATATATACTCATATTTTTTCTAGATACACCACGAAATAAGAACCTAAATCTAAGTTTTCTTTTTCTTTTTTTTTTTAACCTTGATTCTTCACCACATATTAAAAGAACCCTAATTTATTTCTTCACTACACCATAATTGAAAACCCCAAAAAAAAGAACGAAAAACCCTTTCTTTATGTCTGAACGCAATGAAGGAGAAAAATACAAACATACTATTGAAATCAAATATGAGATTGATATCAACGTTCATATACGAGCCACGAACATCGGGTAAAATTTTCTTACCTTTATATATATTTTAATTAAATTAAAATTCTCTTAATTTCATAGTTACAATTTCATACTTCGAATTAATATGGAAATTGGCAGCTTTGTATTCATGAGAGCATTTGATGGCTTGATTAAATCTTTTTCGACCATTTTTCCTTTTCCTTCATGTAATCGATTGCAGTAAACTCATGCATCTATGGAAGGTGGTATGGTGTGGGTTTATTTGTTTATTTATTTATTGTATTTTATTTTATTTTTAAAGTTTAAGGTTAAATTGGTAAACCAAGCATAGTTTATTTATAAAAAAATATATTTTAAGCATGGTGTGTGTATATATACCGTGGTACAATTAGTAAAAATGATGGTGTTTATATATATATATATATATATATATATAACTACCCAACTTTTTAAAAGTGTGATAATACATTTTTGTAGTGGTAATAAAAGCTTTTTGTATTTATTTTCTTTTATTTCATATAATGCAGTGATGATGAAATGGACTTTTGGTTGCCCCAAAAAAAATTGTCTTTTTAAGCATTTAAACGTGAAAATAGACAGAAATTTTACATGGGGACCTTTTTTTCACATATTGTTAAAAAGTTGGGGATACACAGTTAAAAAAAAAAAAAGAAAGATATGATGAAATTACGCACACATATGAGACAAAGTGTTTTTTTTCTTTATAAAAAAGGGGTTTTTTTTTCATATAAAATAAGATATGCTATAAATCGAGATCGACGGCAACATTGTTCTCCATCTGTTTCAGGATCTAGATAATACAAAGGTGGTTGTCAAAACTATTTTCGCCGCCATTTCGTGTTTCTAAATCTGCGGAATTTATCTGAGGTGTCTGATTTCTATAATATGAGAGGTCAAGCTTTTGTGTTTAGATTTTTATAGTATAATTAATTAATTAATTAGTTTCTCACCCGTTCAAAAACATTTCAAGAATAATAATAAAAAATAAAGTATTGAGTAATTATCCACCGACAAATTTTCATAACAATATCAGTAATATGTTTTTTTACTTAGTATTTTTATTAATAAATTACCAATAGTTACTCGCTTTTATACCCGCTTAATATTTTATTATAATTTGCTTTTTAAATCATCTATATATCTTATTCAATATTATTAGTTTGTAGACTAATATTACATATCGAGCATGTATCATGACACAGTATCCACTCGATATCCACTTGTATAAAAAATTTCATACCCATTAGATTGTACCCACCACACATTCCCTTTTAATCAAATAATATCCTATTTTAATTTGTGTAAGTACCAATAATACCATGTTGATACTTTAGTCTAACAAATAAACAATTCAATATTTAAAAAAGTTGCATGATTTTAGAACAAAATATCAACATGGCAAAATTATCTTCTACACTCGATCTATTAATATTTATATACGAAATTAATTATTACTTTTTGTCTTACTTTTTATCTTATATATACTAGATTCTCTCCCTTGCATTGCACGAGAAAGTTTATAATTCAGATTATAAAAGTCTAAACTATAATGATTTATTACGATATTAACAGTGACATATAATGCGTAAGTAATTCACTTATAAATTAATTTCTTATTTTTAAGTGTTAATCTAGTTATTGTATAATAGTTGAATTAATGTATTTTATTTTTTTATCAAATGTTCAACCATAGAAAACCAATTTTTTCTGATCAAATCAATAGCTATAGATAGTACATTAATCATTATTGCATGATAACTGAATTGTACGTCACAACAATAGGATGTCAAGAAAAATGAACTTTGACAATAATCACAATTATAATATAGATAAAAACAATTTTAATTTCAAGGGAAAGTAAATTAGAATTAGGATTCTTTGCTAAGTAAAATCAAGCCTTTGATGACTGTTAGATTTAATCACTAGGAATAGATAGGATCTGATAAGAACAAAAGTAAAAATCAATAAAAAAGAATAAAAATCAGACATTACCGTATAATTTACCACCGGAATAATGAAAATAACTGAAATATCTTTACTAAGTGCAAAAAGTTCACTTATAAATAAATTTCTTATTTTTAAGTGTTAATCAAGTTATTATATAATAGTTGAATTAATGTATTCTATATTTTTTAATCAAATGTTCAACCATAAAAAAACCTTTTTTTCCTGATCAAATCAATAACTATATATAGTATATTAATCACCATCGCATTATAATCGAATCGTATGTTAAACAAACACGATGTCAAGAAAAATAAACTTTTGTAATAATCACGATTATAATATATAAAAATAATTTTAATTTCAAGGGATAGTAAATCTGATTAGGATTCTTTGTTGAGTAAAATCAAGTCTTTGACGACTACGTAGATTTAATTAATCCCTATAAACAAATAAGATCTGATAAGAGCAAAAACAAAAATTAATGAAAAAGAATAAAAATTAGACGTTACCGCATAGTTCACCACCATAATAATGAAAATGACTGAAATATCCTTACTAAGTACAAAAAATACGGGAAAAGTGTGGTCAAACTTTACCGCAGCACATTTTAGTTAATTAATATATAGATATAGATTTCAATAAATCTTTTATATGTACGACTACCAGGAAGCCAAGACTATGTCAAACTTATGAAAATTTGTAGAACTAAAAATTTGGAGAGTTTTGCAAGATAATGAGCTTAATTCAGTGAAAGATTCTTGACTTTTATGAAATTTTTATTATTTTGGGTTGTATAATTACATACACATGCATAAATCAAGTAAAGATTTGACGAATATTATTTTAGATAAACATACTCATTTATATACTAGTTTAATATTTTATTATAGTTTATTCTTAAATCATCTAATTTATTCATTCAATATTATTAGTTAACGGTCTAATATATTGTGTATCAACATTTACCATTTACCATGATACTTATATTTGCTCAATACCAGTTCTGGATTAAAAAATTCATACACAAAACATCATACCCACTCCAAATATATACCCTTTTAACTCGATAGTATCTCATTGTACTTTGTGCAAGTACCCATAATATTCCATTGATATTTTAGTCCAACTAATAAACAATATATAGCCTTTAAAAAAATAGCATCATTTTAGAATAACAATAATTAGAGGAGTAATAAGTAAATAATTAATATAATGATAAACAAAATATCAAAGTTACAAATAGCACATTAATGCTTGATCTATCAATAGTTATATATATATATGTATGTGTGTGTGTGTGTGAATAAATTTCTAGCTACTCCAGGACTACTTGCAAAATCAGAATATATCAAACTAATTAAAATTTGTACAATTGAAAATTATGAAAGTTTTGCAAGATAATAATGAGTTTAACTCAGTGCTAGATTCTTGATTGTAATGAAATTTTTATTGTTTTTGTTTGAGTGTAATTACATCACCAGAAATCAAAGAAAGTTTTCACAAATTTTTTTGTAGATAAATATACAGCTTATGTACATGTTTAATATTTTATTATAATTTAATTTTTAAATCGTCAAATTTATAAAGTAGCATGATACTCATATCCGCTCAATATCTATTCGGTTAAAAAATTGCGCTGTAAATTGTAACTAAATTTAAATTAACTAATGATGTTGAATAACTTATATAATAATTCAAAAAGTATAAATTAAAATAGGAAAGTGGCTTGCAACAACATATATATATATATATATATATATATTGTATGCATGTGGTTAAGGTCATGTAATTAGAGATAAAAATTTATTTGATTTGATACTCTTAAATAGCAAAATTATTGGATATTTATTTCACAAAATTTTCACATTCATCAAACGTGAGAAAAAATATATAAGACGCAGTTATGATTTCCAAGTATAAAAGTACTCTTTAAGAGAAGGGTAATTTACATCTAACGTCCCCAACCTTTCAACTTTTAATAGATTATGTCTTTAACCTTTAATTCTACTCCTGGGGGTCCTCAACCTTTCCCAAAATCCCCAACCAGGTCCCTATGGACGGAATTCGTCAACTTTAACCATTAGTCAACTCTTTGACCAAGGGCAATTTTGGTAAAATATAAAAAATAAATATTCTAATTAAAAAATAAAAATAAATTTAAAAAAAAAAAAGAAAAAATGTGGGGGTGGGGACTCCTCCCAACACCCACTGCCATTTCCGGCAACCCAGTGGCAGCCGGGGGAGACTTCCCCCCTGTTCTTATTTCAGAAATGTAGCAAGAACTGGGGGGAAGACTCCCCATCTGCCATTTCTGGCAGCCCCTTCGGCTGCCGGAAGTGGCAGAAAATCTGCCATTTCCAGCAGGGAAGACCCCCTGCTGCTATTACTGGCAGCCCCTTCAGCTGCCGGAAATGGAAGAAAATCTGCCATTTCCGGTAGCCGAAGGGGCTGCCAAAAATGGAGATGGGGGAGTCTTCCCTCCCTGTTCTTGCTGCAGAACCCCCTGTTCTTGCTGCATTTCTATAGCAAGAACAGGGGGGAGAAGACTCCCCCGGCTGCCACTTCCAGCAGCCCTTTGGCTGCTGGAATGGCGACAATATTTACTGCCATTCCGGCAGCCACTAGGCTGCCGGAAATGGTAGCGGGTGGTGGGGGGTCCCCACCCCCACCTTTTTTCTTTTTTTTTTAAAAAATTTAATTTTATTTTTAATTAGAATATTCATTTTTTGTATTTAACCAAAATTGCCCATGGTCAAAAAGTTGACTGACGGTTAAAGTTGATGGATTCCTTCCATAGGGACCTGGTTGGGGATTTTGGGAAACGTTAGGGACCCCAGGAGTAGAATTAAAGGTTAAGGACGTAATCTATTAAAAGTTAAAAGGTTGAGGACGTTAGGTGTAAATTACCCTTAAGAGAAAGAGGAATAAAAAAAGTAAAATAAAATATGGATAAAAAACACGACACAACAAAATGGAAAAAAAGAAAGAAAGAAAGAAAGAAAAAGAAAATAGAAAAATAATAGAAAAGAAAACATAAATGGTACCGCATAGTTTACCAATTTCAGGCTGGAAAATAAGGTTGACTAACTATATATGTTATTTTAATCTATTTTCCTGTCAATTTCACATTTCCATATGTCTCCGTGAATTGTGTGAGCCATCCGATTTTTAGTCAATGTTCAAATAAACGGGTATAATTTTTGACTAAGGTTATAACCTCTCCCTCAAGTTCCCCACATTAATTATATAAAAAAAAGAGTATAATTTCGAATATGATATGCCTTTTCAACTCATAATATATGCATTTGGCGTAACTCGACGAGACATATTGAACCAATAACTTTGCCACAACTAATGGTGGATTTTGGGCCCTTTGAGTGAATCTATTTTGTTTACTTGCGTTTTTTCTATTTTATTTTAAGTAAATAACATTTAAAGCAAATAACATTTACTTTCATTTCATATGTTTTTTTTTTAGTTAATATTGAATTTTTTTATTTTTTTAATTCTGTGGGGCTTTTTCTTTTTCTTTGTTTTTTGTTTTTTCTTTTTCTTTCTTTCTTTTTACCCCATCTCCATTTTTTCCCATTTGGTTTGAATTGTCGGTCCAAGAGCATCTATAATGTAAATGTCTAATCTTAGGGTGACGTGGAGAAGAGATATATGTTCTATCTCTTTTTTCTTACCTTTTTCAGATCGGAAGAGCGTCTATATGTTCTTTACAATGTTCTTGATACTTTCTACCCCTAGATATTGTCAAAGACATTGGTAAGGAAAAATAGAAAGAAGAGAGAGATCAACATTAAAATATGTACATTTTATATGTCTATCTCTCTCATCTACGTCACTGTAACACTACACGCTTTTATTGGATATGCTCTATTTATTGCCTCAATGGTTTTATGTAGTAGACCCCAAATTAAACATTCAGTCATTCACACTTTAAATGCATGCAACACAACGGGCTATGAGATGGGGATAAAATTCGGCGTACACTAGTTCTTTATTGATTTTATAGTAATGGTGAGTCCCTTGTAAACTTTAATAATTATTGCTAGCTCAAAATACCTCACTCACAGCCATTATTACTTGAAATTTTTTAAGAAGATATATAATTGAGCTTTACCCTCACTTGTATAGCGTGAATCTAATAAAAATAGCCCTATAAAATCTGAAGTTGCTTTTAGTGGATTCATGTCACGTGAGTAGAGCCTTATCTAATTTTATAGTCGAACTCTTTAATTCTTGTCTCTTGTTGCATTTCAACCATTTTCTTTTCTCCTCTTCATGCGTTCTTATTTTACCGCATCCACCGCATGGTACGGTATTAATAAATGGTTGCACAATTGTTGGTGAAATTCGTGATTTGGGTATAAATAATAAAATAGTATTTAAACTCAAGTAAATTAAGTAAGGAAAATAATAGAGAAAAAGGTTAAGAATGATGCCCTTAAAGTGAGTCGTATCAACGATACTGTCCTAAAGTCGTATTCGCCTCCCTTCGTGTAGGTGCTATAAGTTCATAGGGCTCCAAGGTCTTTAAATTCACAGTGGTATCTCATACTATGTACACGACCACAGAGAGAAAGTTCAACTCGCCATTGTATCAGAGTTGCCGAAACAAAATATAAAAATTTGCATGAAAATGAGGTCTATTTAAAAAGAGAGGAAACTGGTATGGAAGTGAGATTTTGCAACCTTCACATATCAAGTAATTAGAATATCATTATTACTAGCTAAACCACCACTGCGTTGCACAGGTAGAAAAATGTATTAAATAATTAGGTAGTTGCATAAAAATTCTATAGCATTTGCACTTTCGTAGAAAATCTAAAAACACAAAGTATACATAAATAGAATTAATAAGATCAATTGACTTAGTAATCGTGAAGTTCAAGATTGTTGAAAAGACAATCTACATTCTTATATTAATCTCTCGTACGTATGCAATAATGAGAAAAATCTATAACAATCATTCAATATATTCGAAAACGTAAGTTCAACGATAAATGTACAATATTATCATATTTAAATTTGTCATCCCAATCAAAGTTTAGCCGTAAAATATAAAGGATTTCAACCCAAATAATAGATCATAAAAGACAAAACAAGTCGCATCATATATTGTTAGTATTAAAAATATTTGTTGTAAATATTTTTACATATAGTTTTTGGAAAAATGAAATGTGATAATAATTTAACAATAGAAAAATGTGTTATAATTGACATTCAACTTATTAAGTTATTACCAACCCAAGACATCACATTTTACATTATATCTAAATTTTCAGATATAACATCCCGGAAATTTCTACAAATTAAGGTAAGCAACGAAATTGTTGTTTTGAAAGAATTACTTGAATATTATTGTAGGATTTCTTGATAATTAAAAGATTGTTACCCAATTAATGCTAAAGAAAGAATTTAGTTCCTAATTGACATAAACTAAAGTGTAGTGACTTAATCGACATAAATCAAAGTTTGGTAGCTTAATTGAAGGATGAGACAAATCACAAGGATTTTCCAGACAATTTTCCGCCAAGTGTACGGTATATGTCGTGCCACGTGTCGAGATGTGATTGGGGGAACTCAAAATTTATTAAAAACAATTAAATCTCAACTATTATAAAAAGGACCAAGGGGTCCTCAAGGTTTCCAAATCCCCTAAGTCATCCAATTTCTCTCCTAAACCCCCAAAATTCGTCCAACATTGGGGATGATGGAGAAACACCTATAGAAACCCACTAAAACACCTACTTCTCACTTGAAAAAGGCTCTTAACCTTATATAGATAGATCCTAACTCAAGAATAGCTTTAAGTAAGGAATATCAAGGCTTTAAAGATACCTTTTGACGTGAATTATTCAAGAAATATTTGAAGTGAGTGACGCATGTTTTGGCTCTATTCTTTTCTATCTATTGGCTCTCTCTTTCGGCTATTCTTCTTTTTGGAATTTGTACCTTTTTTTAGTTATATTTGGCCTTTGATGATTGACGGTGCACCATTACTTTGGATAAATGATTGTTCTTTGTTCTTGGCCATCGCTAGTGACGCCATATACCCGTTTGCTCTGCTATCTGAATTGTTTTATGGTATTATGGCCCTGCTGTGTGGTCTCGGCCATTCTGATCTGTTATTGAATTGTATGGCTTACGGGTAGAGGCTAAACTATTGATGTGCACGAGTTTCATATCTTTGTATCTTTGTGAATGACCTCTTTGTACATTAAAGCTCCCTCTTTTGTATTGTTTTTTCTGTGGGCCAATACATGTGCTTCACTGGGTACTTTTGTACTCACCCCATATCTTCTACAATCCTGTAGGTATTGAATTTAGAACTATGTGGTCAGATCGTCCTAAAGATAGAGAAGATACATGTATTTTATCGAGACTTCGGTGTGTGTGGCCGAGGTTTCGTTGTGGGCAACCCACAGAACATTTAATCATCAGAGTGTGCAGCGAAAGTGCCTCGATGTTTTGAACTGTATTTGTATCAATTTTTAATCGTTAAAGGCTTCCGCTACTGTATCAAAAATCCGTACGTGACATCAGATATCATACGGTTCAATGAAATCGATGTCAGATATGAATGTGTTTGAGGAAAGCTGCGGCGTTTCTCTCACAATAAGAAAACATTTGGCAGCATTAAGGAAAAAGGTCTGGAAGCGTATTCCTGGATGGGAACGAGGTATGTTCTCTTATACAAGGCGGGAGGTGATGATGAAAGCTATGCTTCAAGCGTTACCAGCTTATGTAATGAGCTTATAGAAGATATCGGGGAATTTATATAATGAGATTTGAAGTTTTATATGAGGTTTTGGTAGGGGGTGAGTGAGGTGAAGAAGAGAAAAAATATGTAGGTACGGTGGGATAAGATGTGTAAATCCAAAGCTAGTGGAGGGATGGGCTTTAGGGATTTGCAGGGCTTCAATAATAGCTTGCTTGCAAAATAGATTTGGAGGTTATTAAAAGAGCCAGACTCAGGCTATTGAAGGACAAATATTTTCCAGAGAGTGACATTCTTTTGGTGGGGAATAAGCAAAGAAGTTCTTATCTGTGGAAAAGCTTGCTCTGGGGAAAGGAGATTACAGGGAAATGAGTAAGGTGGCGGGTGGGGGATGGTAGACAGATTGACATTTGGAACGATCCACATGTAAGAACAGAAAACTTTCGATTGTTTACTCTACCTATTGACGGGTTGACTAGGGTTTGTGACTTATTGGATAACGAAGGGGAGTGGAACATGGAGCTGATTTCATCGAATTTTTGTCCTGTGGATGCAACACAAATTCTTGCCATTCTGTTGGGTAGAGGAAGGACAAATCAGTTAATATGGCATTACTCAAAGGATGGAACTTATTCAATCAAGAGTGGGTATCATCTTGAGCATACGGTGGTGGGAACGGAGGTGGGAGTGTCAGGGACGGAGGCTTGGTGGAAAAAACTATGTAAGCTAAACATTCCTCTGAGAGTTCGACATTTTATTTGGAGGCTCTCCCAACGAGTGTTCCCATCTATGGCAAATCTTGAAAGAAGAAGCATATCCACTGAGATGATATGTCCACAATTCTGGGCTGTAGAGATGGATAGCCATACTTTATTGGATGCGATTGGGTCCAGCGGCTTTGGAAAGCACTGATGTCACACCTCCAATTTTATTACTATATTTTCTCGAAACATCGGTAGAGGAAGCATTTAAATATATATATATATCTCGATTTAAAATCGAGGGCGAGACTATACAAATATAATTCAAAAGTATTGAGATACTTTCGCTGCGCACTCTGATAATTAAATATATTGTGAGCTATCCACAATGAAACCTCAGTCACTCACCAAAATCTCGATCACATACATGTATCTTCTCTATCCTTGGGACGATCCTGCCACAAAAGCTCTTAATTCAATACCTACAAGATTGTAGAAAATGGGGAGTGAGTACAAAGTACTCAGTGAATAATAACATGCATTGGCCAATGCAAAACAATACAAGAAAGATCACAAGTTGACAAAGATACAAAGTTTGGGCACATCACTAATTCAGCCTCTACCCATAAGCCATATGATACAAAGATTCAAAATGGCCAAGACCATATATCAAGGTCATAATATCACAAAAAATACCATATAGCAAAGCAAAACAGGTAAGTAGCGCTAGTAGCGATGTCCAAGAGCAAGGAAAAATTGTTTATGCAAAGTAATGGTGCACCATTAATCATCAAAGGCCAAATACAATTAAAGAAATGCACGAGTTCCAAAAGAGAGAGAGAACTGAAAAAGAAAGCCAAAGATAGAACCAACACACGTGTTACTCACTTTTGATTTCCCAAAGATAGCTTGCATTCAAATGCCAAAAAATGCGTCTAAAGTCTTGCTATTCTCCAATCAAAGCTATTTTTCAAGTTAGAATTTTTCTATATATGGTAAAGAGCCTTTTTCAAGTGACAAATGGGTGTTTTGGTGGGTTTTTATTAGTGTTCTTTTACCCTTGCTAACTTTGGACGAATTTTATTGGTTATTTGAGAGAGAAGTGGTTCGATAGGGGTTAAGGAAACCTTGAGGACCGCTATTCCTTATTTATAATAGTTAGGATTTAATTTTTTTAATAAATCTTTGAGCTCCGCCAACCTGAACTCAACATGTGGCGCGATTTGTGTGCTCTTCCGATCTCTTCAAGGGGCGATGTGGCTAAATGTGGTTCATACGTTTATTCCACGAGAAATCCTTGTACTTTGTATTATCTTTCAATTAAGTCATTATACTTTGATTCATATCAATTAAGAACCAAATTCTTACTTTGGGTGTCAATAGGTAACAATCTTCTAAAGCAATTCAAGAAATTTCCCAATGCTATTCAAGTAATTCTTTCATTATTGCCAAAATAGAAATTATGTTGCTTACTTTATTTTTAGAAGTTTACGGGATGTTACAGCCGAGCTGCTGGGAATAAGTGGAGATAGGGCTGCATGGGAATGATTTATTGGACCTTCTAGGTTTCTTTGATGCCCTTAGTAGTACATGCGAGTTGGCTGTCTTGGAAATTATTTGTGTCGCCTGCTAGGTGCTATGAAATTCACAGAATTCACTTAACAATGGAAGGAGAGGGCAGTTAATAGAATACACTGTCGAATCCATTGGGATAATGCTTATGGATTACCAAGAAGTGAATGGAAGGTTGTGAAGGAGAGATCCTGAACGTAAGGATTGCCGATGCGAATGGCATAATACACAGAGAGTTGAGGGATTGATCCTTCACATGGATACTGCTTTTCGGGAGAAGGAGGGAGTCTTGGGGCTGGGGGTTTGTGAAGGATGATCAGGGGCTTGTTACAGGGGGTGTTTTTCCGTGAAACGGCACAGAGGAGGGTCAGCGGAGGTGGCTGAGGCATTGACCTTTAAGGAAGGATTGGCTTTTGTGGAGCGCGATCATCTTAAACTCAAGCAAGTAAGTGGAAATTGACAACTTGATGATTGTACGAAGGCTGGGGGGATGACGAGTGTGATGCGCTGATTACACCTATTATCCGGGATATTCGCGATAGACTTATCAGTGGTGAATGTGGCACCTGTCGTCATATACCGACATATTAGAATATGATGGCCCACCATTTAGTTGCTTATGCTGTTACTTTAAGTGATAATAGGTTCTGGAATCATGCCCCTTATTTTCTAGCTAATTATATCTATAACGGGACAGGTTAATTTATTTATGAATGAAAATTCCCTTTAAAAAAAAGGAATAAATCTTCAAATCTAATTAATCCAGAAATTGGGAGAGCCTGCAAATATGCTGAGATAGACATCACATTTTAATTAATTAATTGAAAATAGAAGGAATCCAAACAATATGAATGACAATGGGACGTGTTTGGGTTGGGTTTGCCTCCCCATACCCCAACTCCGTTTCTACCAACCACACCCCATACTCATTTGAATTTGGTACGGGGAGAGGTAATTCGGGTCGGGTAGCCAAAAAATACCTATTACCAGCTTCATTTTCAAAAATCCTAATAAAACTAAAAAAATTAAAAAATATATAAAATGCATAAAAAAAACCATTCAAAAAACATTAAACTCACCAACACAGATGTCAGAGATAGTGAATGAACGTATCAAGAGGGATTAGAGCTTATTTTGAAACTGACCTTTCAGGTTTGATATTTTAACTTTTATGCAAATTATAAAACTTATTAGTGAAAAGGCCTAACAAAAAAAAAGGGGCAGAGTGATTAAGGCTTTGGTGCTAATCTCAATTGTCATATATTCAATTTTTTTTGAGTTTCTTCATAAAAGTTTTTGTTTAAAAAAAAAAAAAGAAGAAAAAAGACTTAAAGTACTGTTTGATTAGAAGTATGAAAAATGTATAGAAAGAAAATAAATTTTAGATAATTGAATTCCTTAAAATTAATTTTCATGATAAATGTCAATTAGACATATTTGATTGGCTTAATTTTCCACTTAGAAAAAGTTATTGTTTTCTATTTTTTGATATTTGATAGATATTATTTTCCATGGAAACAATTTTTTAACCAAATTTTATTATTTGTTAGTCATTATTTTTTTATAGAAATTATCAAGTTTTATATAAAAATTGTATTTTTTTCATATATTTTTTTCCAATTTTTTTTTATTTGTCAAAACTATGTTAGCTTCAACTTTGAGTTGATATATATTTATATTTGAGACGAAATCAAACCTTGACGATTAAAAAAAAAAGATAAATAATATCAAGCTTTTGTCCTGTATGATTTTTTTCATGGACAATGATGATATGATGAGAATGTTTGAGAATGATTATGAAGATAGTGTAGATAGAGTGAAGCTTTTTGAAAATTTTAGTCTCCTTTAGGAAGTTTACCACTCATGATTTAATGAATAATTTGGAAGTTAACAGCTATCTCAGTAGTGCATTTAATCACTAGAAGAAATTGCAAAAAATTCATTGAGTGATTTGTGTATGAATATAAAGATAAAACAAAGTTATAAATTTCAATAACGATCCATAACTAAAAATTTTGACATGATTATAAGATCTTATATTTGTTAACATTGACAAGAAATGCCAAGTTACATAAAATGCCAAAAAAGAAAAAGAAAATGAGAAATTCTTAATTCACATGCGTTTTTTCCAATTTTTTATATTTTATTAAGTTGAAAAATAATCTAATAATTTAAGAAATATGAAATTCCAATTCCCTGGAAAACGAATTACCTAGACTCCCAAGGAAAATATTTTCTTTGTTTCCCCCCCTTTTTGACGTATCACCCCTTTTTGACGGAACAGCGGGCAGGGGATCTATATGTCCATAAGATCGGGTCTTGATGGACGACCAAATCCCTGAAAGGCTATGGTTGCGAGTTGTCCGGTGAGCTTTCGGAACATGTGAATGGACGATTTTCTGTGATGAACTTTGGAGGGAATTGGCGGATCCCAAATGTCAGTTTTAGGGGCTTTCGGGTTTCATGTTTTTAGTTAATGTTTTAATTTACTCAAATTGTTACGGTGTTTCCGGGTCAGATTTCTTGTGATATTTTGAAACAATCGCTACTAACTATAATCAATGGTAATGATCACGATATCTTTTTCCGGTCAAATTTCTTGATATATTTTGGGTGTACATGGGTGTTCATTAGCGTCTATTATTGTTGCTTAGGTTGCAATGAATTGCAAGTTTCTAAATTTATGTGAGCCTATTATTTATGGACAATATATTGCATCTCTAGGTGAAGAGATAGAGATGAATATTAATTAATTGAGGGAAAAGAAAGAGAAAAGGAAGACGAGTACCAAACTGATACAAATAAGATGCCTTATTTTTCTACTGTCGTGACATGACCTTTTCACTCCAATCTTATGTTTTTTTTTTTTTTTTTTTTGAAACACACTCCAATCTTATGTTCTTTATTAAACAATTGGATCTATTTATTAATTAATTAATGCAATAAAAGGAAAAGAATGATTCCCTGTTTTTACACGATGCATTTCATAGTTCATTACTCCGTGGAGTATAATTTGAACTTTGTTCAAATCCATATCTATGGTCACTACTCAGCATGGATTTCTTCCTTTACTTTGTATTCCATCACAACCAGATTATAGATAAAATAGATGATAGAACTATATGTTTACCGTGCTTCTAGCAGTGTAATGCTCATCTGGTTTCCTGAATTTGCTGCATTTGTGCTGGATGAATTTTCATCGACGAATAAATCTCTTTCTGTGAAAAAACCAGGTCGCTTAGCTGGAGGCAATTCACCGTCATTCCCCAACATTAACACTACCATAGACATGCTTGGCCTAT
>CAVNYN010204011.1:0-24529 GCA_963692815.1 Nyctanthes arbor-tristis | reverse complement strand
CTCTTCCGATCTCTCTAACTCTATTGAGTAGGCGATTTATCTTGATCATCGCGACTGGTAGAGGTCATGAGTAATAACATTGATATACTTCAGGATAAGTATATTGGGCTGGACCATTGTATGAACTTAATTCCTTAGCATGACCGTGCGCATGAATTGAAGTTCCACATGACTATCATACGGTTTGTCTAAATCCGTCTCGGGTGGGTTCTTCTATGAAGCAATCCTAAGGAACTTAGATGTGCTATGGGTGGGAATAAATAAATATTTGGTCAATATGCTCTGCATGTTGGGGATCAAAGGAGAGTAAATTAGTGGAATGCGTACTGCGAGAGGAATCAGTTGCTCTCGAATAAAGAGTTAAATGATCTGCTTAGTTAATCACTTGCAACTATGATTTCAGGAATCTAACATTAGTATTTTGCGAAGCTTGCTAAATAGAAATCATAGTAGTGATGATTGAGAATTAAGCAAAGCATATAATTAATTAGGTGATGCAGTCTGAAGCTTACCTAATTAATTATCGGATCATAAGATGGGGACGAACTGTTGGATTGATAAGTCAAAAGGATAATTAATTGTAGAACTAATTATTTTAGTTCATGTGATTATTTAAATAAGTACGAGTTGCAATAATTCGTCTTTGATGGAGTGTACGAATTATTAGTAATTAAATCAAACAGTTTGCATCATTTTGATTGGATTTAATTATTGGGAGCCTAATTATGTAAATCCTATTGGGTCCCACTGGAAGCTTCTAGAAAGTCAAAGAGTTGCTTGGAAAGCAATTCTAACCTCTATGAATAGAATTCTCCTGTCTTGCAAGACACGAAAGAGCCTTGGATTTTTCCATATATATATGAGAAGGGGGCGGTCTTATTTCTCAATCACGGGAAGAGTCGCGTCCTCTATAATATTATTGTAGAGAATTAATTATCTACATTTCGACTCTTGTGTTGGGTTTTGGAGAATTCCTAGCGGTGTCCACTAGCCAGTGCAATCCAGGACTTAGAAGCATTCTGGAGAAAATCCAAGGGTCGAGAGCTAGTAATTCTTGTCGACAGTTCGTGGGATTAATTGCTTGTGAAAAGGTATATTCCGCTGCACTCTCTTTAGGCAATTAATTATTTTTATAAATTAAACATCCAGATCGATCATGTTTTAAAAGAAAATAATTTTTTGAAATTATTGCTATTCCTTTTCTTGTTTCTAACATAGGAAACATCGTTTGTATACTTTTTCTTCTTGGTTTTGTAGGTCATGTGATTTTTCATTTCTGATACGTGCCCTGTGATTTGGGCAAAGCTTTTTCTCCAATCAATGGGTATTTAAATGTCTACAAAACAAATATTTAGTTCTTACTTTAAGTATGTGATTCTACTGCATTTCCATATGAATAAGTATATGGAGATTTAGAGCATGTTTTGCTTTAAAGCAAAAAAATGATTTAAAAAAAAGGATGTTTTCTAGTGTGGTAATGGAATATGCTTTATATGAGCTTTTCAAAGTGGAAAATAAAAATGTGGTGCTTCTGTTGTCTTATAAGTTTATGCATAATTTTGATTTTGTAGGACTGTTTGTCAAGAGCAAAACATGAGCTATAGTAACGACATTTTGCGATGACATCATAACGTCGTCACTAGAGGTTGTGTCTACATAGACAACCAGTGATGTTGCCGTTGTATATTGCTATATGTAGCGACGACGTCGCTATATTTCTTATTCTAAAACGATGATTCATAAATGTCGTCGCTATATGATTGTCGGGAAGATTTTCTAGCCTTTATTCTTGGATTTATCGACAACAAGTTGTTGCTATAGGCCTAATAGCGGCGACTTTTTGTTGTAGTTGTTGTAGTAAGCATGGATAAAGAAATGAGGTTCAGGCACTCAACACGTCGACTCAGTTTGAGATCACGGTATTCTTGTTTACTTTATTTAACAATTCAAAGCTGAGAAGATAAAAAAGAACAAACCATTTTCTTTCCTCAGCAGGACATTTTCTTGGCTATGGCTAATTAGTTTAGATATTTTATTTCCTTGAAAATTTAACAAATAATTCATTCCACTAATATGCGGGAGCGCCACGACCTGCCAAAGGAAAAAGACCAAATGACAGAGAAATACTACTCTAAAGTGAATATACCAAGCTCCTGAATAAAAAGAGTCTAAAGTCTTGCTTTGCGATTCGTTTGATTTTTATTCTTGCCATTGCTTGGACTGTTATCTTATGAAGTTCATTTTCTTGAAAATTCTTTTACCATATCAATAGTCTGATGAATTTTAAATAGATCAATTCCCTTTGTTAGCATGATTTAAGTGTGATATGCATACCTGTCCACAAGTTCCATTAGTGTTGGTGTCTTTTCTTTTGTTAAGTTTGCTCCCGTCCTCCCCGCCCCCCCAGTAGCTATTTCTGGCAGCCTAAATGGCAGTCGGGGAAGACTCCCTCCCCCTTCTCTGCAGCCAAAGGTGCTTGTTGCAGGAATGCAACGGGGGCCCCCTGCTGCCATTTCCATCAGCCAAAAGGCTACAAGAACATGGCAGCCGAAGGGGGTCCCCACCTCTTATTTTATTTATTTATTTATTTATTTTTATTTTATAAATTAAAATGTTCATTTTTGTATTCTGCCAAAATTACCCCTGGTCATATATTGGAATTGGTGTTGACTAATGGTAGAGTGGATGGTTTCCGCCCATAGGGACCTGGCTGGGGATTTTGGGAAAGGTTGGGAATCCACAAAAGTAGAATTAAAGGTTGGGAATATAATCTATAAATACTTGAAAGGTTAGAGACGTTAAGTGTAACACACCCATAATTTTTTTCTTATTATTATACTTGGTGGAAAAATTAATACGGAAGAATAAAGATTGAATTACGCCTATGATTCAATTGAAAACGTATGTGTAAGACAACTGGAACTAATGGGATATATTAATGGAATTTGTTATATTATTGGAGAAAAGCAGGTGACATAGTTTGTGCATATCCAATTTATAATGAATATTACGGGTGTCGCCAAGTGGATTTTGAGTGGAACAATATGCTTTTCTATACGATTTCTTTTCGAAAATTTTAGTGCTCTATAAGTACAAATGTCATCTTGAAAATTATATTGGTTTCTTATTGGTTTCTTATTTATAGAGAGATAAAGATTGAATTGCATCTATGATTCAAGTGCACACGTATTTGCATGACAACCCGAACTAATGCGATATATTAATAGAATCTTTTATTGGGAAAATGCAAGTGACGCAATTTGTGTGTTTTCAATTTATAGTGGATATTACTGGTTTCATCCAAGAGGATTTTAAGTGGATCAACATGGTTTTCTACAAGATTTCTTTTCTAAAATTTCAATGCTTTATAAGTACAAATGCCATCTTGAAAAATATACTGATTTCTAATTTATTTATTTTTTAATGGGGGAAATGTTAGGCGGGTTGGGTGGAAAAACTGGAATAATTTTTTTTTTACTATTATTACAACTAGGTATTTCACCAATGTATTGCACAGAATGATAATACCAGATAAAATAAACAATTCAAGAATATTAAATATGATTGTATAAAAAAGATTTAAACTATAATATTTGATCATTTATGTGTGTGTAAAGAAAAATAATATATATGCTACCCATCATATGAAATCTTTCATTAATGAAGATAAAAAATAGTTTACGAAAAAAAACATTTAAGAAAACTTTCAGAGTTTGTATTATACTATCAGTGTATAACGCATAGGAAAATATATTACATTCCATAAATATAGCTAGAATGAATGACGAACGATAATACATGTATTACAATATTTATAGTAGAATCTGTTGTTTGGTCATCTTTAACACGGATCATAATTTTTAGACCTTTTCAATTTATAATCCTTGAAATATATATATATATATATAAAGTTGCCTATGAGTGAACATAAACTTTTTTCACAAAATGCACATATAATTTATTGCCCCGTTTATTTTTTTATTTATAATATGTATTAATGAGATCTAATTTTTCATAGTATATACCTTATACAGACTAAATATTTTAAGATGTCAATTGCAAAAATTAGGGATTGGCAAATACTGAAACCAATCCGGAAAACAAACCAACAATATGAGATAAAGTCGGATACGGCTTATAATAAACTATTTTCAATAATGATCCATTAAAATTTTGAACTTTTTGGAAACTTAAAACTTATAACCCAAGGCCCTATTGTGCATTACCTTTCTCCAAATATCTTAATATAGACCTACATTCTCAGTTCTCTTCGCTAAATAACTAATGTGGAATTCCCTTTCTATTCCCAGAGTCACATTTTCAATGGTCACATTTTCAATGGCCCTTAAACTATAATATTTAATTATTTATGTGTGTGTAAAGAAAAACAGTAAATGTGCTACTTGTAATATGATATCTTTCATTAATAAGTATAAAAAATGGTCCTAAAAAAAAACTAAGGAAAACATTGAAGAAAATTTGTGAATACTGGAATCAACTTTAAAAAACAATCTCACTAAATAAAGACGGATACTATTTACTGATTCACAATACACTTTCTTTAATAGTGGTCTATTAAAATTTTGAACTTTTCGGAAGCTCAAGTTCCACAAACTAAGACCTTATTATGCATAAAATTTCTCTAAGTGGTTCAATATAGTCATATATCCTCAATTCTTTTCACTAAATAACTAATGTGGGATTCCCTTTCCATGTCCGAAGTCACATTTCTATTAGCCCTTAAACTATAATATTGATCGTTTTATGTGTGAGTAAAGAAAAACAATATAGGTATTACCCATAATATGATATTGTTCATTAATGAAGATAAAAAATGGTCTAAAAAAGTAAAGAAAACACTGAAGAAAATTTACGAATATTGAAACCAATCTGGAAAACAATCCGACCGTATGAGATAAAGAGGAATACGATTTACCAGTTCGCAATAAAATTTTTTTTGCAATAATGATTTGTTAAAATTTTAAACTATTTGGAAGTTTAAGGCCTGTAAATTAAGGCTCTACTACGTATAACCCTTCTCCAAGTAGTTTAATATAGGCATACGTCATCAATTCTTTTCACTAAATAACTAATGTGGATTCCCTTTCTATTCCCAAAATCACATTTTCAATGGCTCTTAAAAAAATAAAATTTCAACCCTTTTAAATGGTAAAGATAAAAAAATTATAAAATCAAATGTTCTCTTTTCATATTATTTTAGATAAAAATTAATTTATTTCAATTATTTAATTAAAATCAGTTCGATGACTTTGAACCGTTAGTTTTTCCACTCTAATTTTCTGAATATTTTCTAATAATAAAATAAATTCAAAAAACAACCTGACGATGGGAGATAAAGACGGATACAGTTCACAATAAACTATTTCTCAATAATGATCGATTAAAATTTTGAACTTTTTAGAGGCTGAAGACCCATAAGTTAAGGCCCTATTATGCATAACTCTTCTCTAAGTAGTTTACTATAGGCATACATCCTCAATTCTTCTCACTAAATAATCAATGTGGGATACTCTTTCTATTCCCAAAGTCATATTTTCTATTGCTCTTCAAAAAAGAATAAAATTTCAATATTTTTTAAACGGTAAAGATAAAAAAATTATAAATTCGTATGTTCTTTTCCCTCATTAATTTAGGTAAAAATTAATTTATTTCAATTATTTAATTCAAATCGGACCGATGACATTGAACCGTTAGCGTTTTCGATTCAATGACTGATATGATTTTCTAAACATTTACGAATACTGAAATCAATCCCAAAAAAATCCAAAAATGTGAGCAAAGATAGATACGGATCACAACAAACTTTTTCTCAATAGTGATTCATTAAAATTTTAACCTTTTGTAAGTTTAAGGCTATAAGCTAAGGCCCTATTATAGATAACCTTTCTTTAAATAACTTAATATAAACAAACATCCTCAATTCTTTTCACTAAATAGCAAATGTGAGATTCTTTTTCTATGTCCAAAGTCATATTTTCGATTGCTATTTAAAAAAGAACAAAATTTTAATGTTTTTTAAATAGTAAAGATCAAAAAATTATAAAATCAAATGTTCTTTTTCAACACTATTTTCGGTAAAAATTAATTTATTTCAATTATTTAATTAAAATCGGTCCAATGACTTTGAATTGCTAGCTTTTCTGTTTTGATGGCTAGTCTAGTTTTCTGAAGATTTGCAAATGTTGAAATCAATCTAGAAAATAATCTGACAATGTGAGATAAAGACGGATACCGTTCACTGGTTGATAGTAAACTTTTTCCAATAATGATCTATTAAAATTTTAAATTTTTTGGAAACTCAAGGCTCATAAGTTAAGGCCCTATTATTAACTCTTTTCTTAGTAGCTTAATATAGGTGTAGCTCCTCAATTATTTTCATTAAATAACCAATGTGAGATTCACTTTCTATACCTAAAGTCATATTTTCGATGGCTCTTAGAAAAAGAATAAAATTTTAACATTATTTTAGGTAAAAATTAATTTTATTTTCAATTATTTAATTAAAATCAATCAGATGACCCTGAACTGTTAGTTTTTCTAATTCGATGATAGGTCTAATTTTCTGAACATTGTAGAATATTGAAATCAATCCGTAAGTTATCTCATGGTGTGAGATAAGTTGAAACAAAAGAATTAAGAAAATCGATTGAAAATAAAATTGCTCAAGATAAAGAGTGGAAAGTTTAAGTGTAGAGTGAGAGAGATTTGATAAAGTTCCTAGATAGAATGAGTTCTATTAGAGGAAAGAAGGAAAATGTGGATAAAGAAAGAGAAATATTTTTAGATAAAACTAAATCTGATTTGGTGATTGGAATTAAAAATTAAAAAATATAGTAATAATAATATAAAAAAGGAAATGGAAAAAAAAAGAGGGAAATGAAAGATGAAATTGGAATCTATAAATGGGTAATAAATTAAAAAGTAAATAAAATTAAAAAGTAACATAGAAATCAATGGCTAAGATTAGTAGATTAAATCAACGGCCAAGATGAGATATCCAGATTTAGCAAGTATTTTTGGGCAGGAAAAAGTGAAATGGAAACTATCTTGTTTTTAAGTGTGTATATATACACTAGTTAAGATATGTACGTTGCACGTATTTTGTTTTATTTTTAGCATAAATCCGTGTAGAATTAAATAATACATGAAACATTAAGTACATAGACAATTAGAGAGGAGGAGCTTCAAGAGAGGAGTAAACGTACCTTCTATGACGATCATGAATATGCTGATTCCAATGATTGAAGCATTTCGTACAATAGCCCTAAAAGTTTACAGTCTCAAATACCTTGCTAGATGTTCCCAAATTACTAATGCATACCTAGAGCAGAATCTAGTGAGAGAACTCTCCAAACAGGTTTCCATTTCTCCTTCCTTACTATAATATATATTTTTCTAAACTCCTACTTAGAGCAAAATCTAGTGGGAGAACTCTCCAAACAGGTTTCCATTTCTCTTTCTTCACTATAATAGCCTTTCCAGATCACCAGGAGTGCCCCATCAACAAAAACCGAAAAACAAATAGAAAAAGAAGGAGCATGAAAATTCAAAAGTAGAAATCTTCTGCTAGCAGCCGTTGTTCATGGATGCCCTACTGCTTGGTCTCTAATAAAAAACTTCACAAAGTAGAAACAAATATTATTAGGGATACATCTAGCCAACTACTTATTTACAACGTAAAAACTGGAAACCTTAGCACAAAACCCCGTGCAACATCCTGCAACTCCTAAATGGATGGCCATAGATAAAGAAAAGAAATCACAAGAAATTGAATGCCATCTCAATAATTCATTCTCCAAACAAAGACATCTTACCATAACTTCTACTCTAAGAAAAGAATAATGTGCTTTTCACCATTCTCATATGTCAAAGTTCCCATTGAACCTCTCTAAAACGTTAAGAAAACTGGAATCAAGTCTAAATAGATATTTAGCAAGTTGATATGGAATGATCAAAATCCATATATTAACCAAAAATAAAATACAATTAAAAAAAAAAAAGAAAAGAAAAGAAAGAAAGGAATATCACACATATTTTCCAATGCCATCCCAAAGGTACTCGTCAAAAACTATTAAAAACAAATATAATAATCAATCTACATAGTCCACAGAAGCTGTATATACCTAAATAATGCTTAAAATTTAGGCACAGATATAAAATACAACCTGCAACTTTGAAACCAATGGCTTACTTGCAAGTGCTTTTGCTTTGCTTTCTTCAGTACCGTAGTCTCTAAGACCAACATACTATCCACTTTTATTAACCTGAGATGTGATATCAAGCAATCTCTCAGAAAATCATACAAAAAGATAGCTTTTGATTCACAATCCTAGAAGTAAAAAGGAAACAAACATATACAATCAGAGAATAACAGAAACACGGGGCAATCAACACATTTGACGTATGAAATTTTAAAGCCTTGACCAACCACTATGGCAAGGCCTATGATTTGGAAATACTTGCTTGTTCCCAGCAAATGCGCAACTTATCATTTCTAAAACAAAGGAATATTGTCATCTTTCTCCCATGTTAATTCCACCACAAATTCAACTTCACATTTCTTCATCCACCAAATTACAAGCACCTCAAGAAAAATCAAATAATTCATGCATACATTACGTTCCAGATCAAAAGTAGATCCCATCTCAAAAATCAAATTCTATTGCCAAGAAAATTAATAGCTTTCTGCATATTTCTACCCATCTGATACTCAATATGAGTTCATATTCTTAAATTTTTATGTTCGTTACTCAATCCTAATTCCTAGTCATTCAACACATACTTGCATCTTCTAAAATTAGAGGAAATTAATTGATATAGTTAACAAAATTCAGTCTCTTTAATCTAAATGAAAAGAAATAGCAATAAAATTAAAAAATGTCCTCCCAAAGAGCAAAAGTTCCAAAAGTTTGCATGATGTTTCACAAAGAAACCGGGGCTATACCAAAAGTCAAATTATAGAAACCTAAGTGTTGAAAATTAGTTGCCAGCTTTCAAAAGGAATGGTTATTGAAAACCAATATATTATAATTCTCAATTTGACATTTTCAAACTGTTAAAGGCTCAAAACTTAATTCTATTTAACCACAAAATTGAGGCATAAACCAACTGGTCTAAAATTAATTAAAAGTTGGAACAATCCAATGAGAGCTCCCAAAAGCATACGTATACAAGTAGTATTTCTCGATTCAATAGAAGCTCAAAGAGGTGAATAGGGTCCCAAATAATGAGAGATATGTAAAAAGAAGGTCCGACTATGTCTATTCCTAATCCTAAGTGGAATGGAACGACGTAGGGATATGTAAACATAGTATCTATTTAGATACGCTCGAATGACCCCTTGAGAATGTATATAACCCTACTCCAGTCTAGTCTGGTATGGAATGAACTTATAATCATAGAATCGGCTTGATCATCAGATTATAAGTTCATTACCCTAGCCCATTCCCATTTTAGTCGGAATAGATTTACTAATTCTTTGATTCCAGTTAGTAAGAGGGATCTTGAGCTAAGAAATAGACCCTAGATAAAAAAGGGTATCCTGAGCAATTGCAATAATTGGGTTCATTGATATTCCAGCTAGTAAGAAAAAGGAAGTTGAATTAGAAACTAATAAATCTTATGTTTTTGGAACAATCTGTCAAACACCTCACAAGCGCTAGGTTTCATTTTAATTTTTTTTATCAATTCCAAATGCTAACAAATTGGACATAAAGATTAAGAAAAGACATTTGGATTTTATATTGCAAAGGCAACCAAAAAAAAAAAAAGAGGCCAAGACAAACCAAACTCAGAGCAGAAAATTTCACCTTCAATTGGATCGAAACAAAACAATAAAGAACAATCAAACAAAAGCTAATTACTAACCTGGATCGAAACCTGCGGTGAAAGGAAGTCGAGTGCAGTAGCTGGAAATAACTTCAGTTCGAATAGAAGACAAATAGCAAGAATCTTCGATAGGAGAAATAGGAAAAACAGCTTTGATCCAAGTAAGAAATATCGTCACTTTAAGGGGTAAAACAGGAAATTCACTCAAGAAAGATGAGGGTAAATTCATAAAGGTACTGCTGTAAGGAACAGTAAATTGTGAGAGAGTGAATAGTAACGGGGGAAACATAAATACATAAGATATAGATTTTCATAAGCTTGAATATATTTTTTTATACAATAAAATATTTTTTATTATCATGCTCGGATGGGAAAAATAAATATGGCATGATAAACATAGGCATAAACTCAAATAAAATTTTCTTATCATGTTAGGGCAGGAAAAATAAATACAAAAAGAAAAAGATTGCCAAAAACTAGGACAAATTTTTTTAATAATTATTATTGGTGTGGCAGGGTGAAAAAAAGATAAAGACAAATTATTATTATTATTATTATTATTATTATTATTGGAATAAATTTTTTTTTATTTGCGTTTACATGTAAATGCATTTTTACACATTTTGAAGTGAAGTAATTGCGTGCCTGAGTGTAATTAAATGGCTAATATTTGTGTAGTACATGTAGATTTCATTATTAGATATGTTATTATGATTTATTTGATCAAATTCAAATTTGAAAATACGGTCAGTCCAACCCATGCGTTGTGTTATTTTTTCATAGTGGGTTATATTATATTCTTTTTTGAATAATGTTTTTTAATCAAGTTGGATGAGGTTCAAGTTGCACTTACTAACATAATGTTGGGAGTTCTTGGTCCAAATATAAAGATTGAGGATGAAAGTGAAAATAGATCAAAGATCAGGGAGGTTTGTTGTAATTAAAAAAATATGCTAAGGCCAACCCTAACCCTTGTACTCTATTTTACAACACCAGTACTCTAAAATACAATATAGCAACCTCTATTTTAAAAAATTTCTCCAACCCACATGCTCTATAGATTCTCTATAACTATTTTTCTTTTATTTCTAACTATTAACATATTATAAAAATAAATAATTAAGCAGTATATTAATAGCTGAACGCAATTAAATCAATATTTTATATGACTTGTATTCAAACAATACATTCATCTAAACACCAGATTACAAACAACTCAAAAATAAAAGTTGCAAATAGACATGAATAAAATATAGCAATATCTCTACAAATAATAAAATGTACAACAAACACACGTGAAAATGTTTTAAAAAAAAAAAGATTGAAGTAAACAAATACACGTGAAATTATTTAAAAAAAAAGTAGGTGAACGAGACAAACACATGTGAAATGTGTATTAAAAAAAAAAGTTAAAGCTTACAATGGCATTTCCATTATAAAACGGAAATGCCATTTGCTTTAGCGGTGTCCTATAGTAGTGCGCCAAATATGGTGCACCACTATAGCAAAAGCCATTTTACCGTACGCTTTTAGCACACAGTTCGATGGAAAACCATGCTCCAAAATGCTCCATTTTGGTGCATGGTTGGGCACGCCCTAACAAACAATTAGTGAATAGTTGAAAAGTACATGTTCAAATACGAGATTGAAGGCTAAACGATGAGTAATTCTACGAAAAAATATATCAATTTATACAACTTCGTTAAGAATTGACATTTTTTATTTCATGCTTTAATTGATATAATATGTTTAACTATTATGAATATGTTATAAAAGGAGAGAAAATAACGTAGAGATAAATAATTACCTCTTCGAAAATTGTGTGTTTATAATGAGAAGTAGAGACCCTATTTATAGATACAAAGCTAGGATTTCAGGGGTACAATGGTAACATATCTAGGGTTTGCAGGGGTAGGATAGTTATTCATTAAATATTTAATTATTTACAATACTCTCCCTTGAATGACTATCTATACATCTAACTGTCTCGTTAAAAACCTTGGTTTGACAAAGACCCAGTGGGAAAAAAGTACAAACTCAAGGAAAAAAGAGTGCAGTATATAATGAATATTTGGAGTAATAAAATGATACCTCATTAAAATCTTGCCAGGAAAACCCAGTGGGACAAAACCTGGTCGAAGGAAATAGAGTACAGCTACTCCCCCTGATGTCAATCACTGAAGATCTCCAAGTTGACGCATTCCAATCTTATGGACCAATTTCTTGAATGTAGAAGTTGGTAACGCCTTTGTGAATAAATCAGCTACATTATCACTTGAAAAGATTTTTTGAATGTCAACATCCCCACTTTTCTGAAGTTCATGTGTGTAGAAAAACTTTGGAGATATGTTTTGTCCTATCTCCTTTGATGAAACCTCCTTTAAGTTGTGCAATACAAGCTGCATTATCTTCATATAGTATCGCTAGACCTTCCTTTGTTGAAACTATTCCACATGATGTTTGAATATGGTGTGTCATGTTCCTAAGCCATACACATTCATGATTTACTTCATGGATTGCAATAATTTTTGAGTGATTTCAAGATGTTACTGTCAAGGTTTGCTTCACAGATCTCCATGATATAGTTGTTCCTCCCTGAGTAAAGACATATCCTATTTGTGACCTAGCTTTATGTGGATGAGAGAGATAACCTGCATCTGCATAGCCAATCTAAAGAAGAGCCTATGTTTTGTGAATAAAATAATCCCAAGTCTGTGGTACCTTTAAGGTAACGAAGAATACGTTTAACACTATTCCAATGTCTTTGAGTTGGTGCAGAACTATATCTAGCAAAGAGATTTAAGAAAAAGCTATATCTGGTCTAGTGCAATTTGCAAGATATGTCAATGCTCCAGTTGCACTAAGATATGGTACTTCAGGACAAAGAATCTTTTCCCCATCTTCAACTGGACAAAAAGGATCTTTGTCTACATCAAGTGATCGGACAACCATTGGAGATGTCCATGGATGTGCCTTATCCATATAAAACCTTTTTAAAACTTTTTCTGTGTATGCAGACTGATGGACAAATAATCCTTTTGAAAGATGTTCAATCTGCAAACTAAGACAAAATTTGGTTTTCCCCAAATCTTTCATTTCAAATTCAGTTTTTAAATACTCAGCAGTTCTATTGAGCTCTTCAGGAGTTCCTATAAGATTTAAATCATCTACATAAACTACAATTATTGCAAATCCAACATCAATTTTCTTTATAAAAACACATGGACAAATATCATCATTTTGATATCCCTCTTTTAACAAATATTTACTCAGATGGTTATACCACATATGTCCAGATTGTTTTAATCTATAGACTGATTTTTGTAATTTAATTGAGAACATATTTTTAGGGAATGAATCACTTGCTTCTGGTACTTTGAATCCTTCAGGGATTTTCATATAAATTTCATTATCAAGCAAGCCGTAAAGATAGGCAGTTACTACATCCATAAGTCTCATATCTAACTTTTGTGAGACTGCCAAACTCATCAAATATCTAGATGTTATGGCATCTATCACAGGAGAATATGTCTCCTCATAATATATTCCAGGTTTCTGTGAAAGACCTTGTGCTACAAGTCGAGCCTTGTAACTTGTAATTTCATTGATCTCATTTCTTTTTCTCACAAACACCCACATGTATCCAACAGGAATTACATCTTTGGGTGTTTGGACTACAGGTCCAAAAACTTTTCTTTTTTCCAGAGAATTCAACTCCGCATGTATGGCTTCTTTCCATTTTGGCCAATGTTTCTTTGCTGATAGTCTTTAATAGACTGTGGTTCAGGATCCTCATTCTCATGCGTGATATCAAGAGCCACATTATAGGCAAAAACATTATCTATCACAATATTGTTTCTTTCATATACTTTGTGTGATGATAAATAGTTTATTGAGATCTCTTCATTTTGTGATTCTGCAGGAATCAAATCTTCTTTATTTGATTGATTAATCACTTCATGTTTCTCTTGAGTTTATGGTTGATTGTTTTCTTGTACTTTTCTTTTCCTAGGCACAGAATCTTTAGCTCTAAGTGGTCAACCACGTTTCTAACGTACTTTTGATTCACTTCCTATAGTATATTGTTCTACAGGAACATCAATTTTTGCTGGAGTATTCTGTACCGGTACATGTGATTTTGTTACTTTCTTTGTATCCACAAACACATCAGGCAATAGATTTGCAACCTTTTGCAAATGAATTATTTTTTCAACTTCTTGTTCACATTGATTGCTTCAGGAATCAAAGTGAGATAAGGTAGATTCATTCCAAGAAATTTTATTCTGTTGTTCATGATGTAGTTTTGCCTCTCCTAGAATAGGAAAAGTCATTTCATCAAAATGACTGTCTACAAAACGTGCAGTAAATAGGTTACCTGTTAGTGGTTCAAGGTACCTAAAAATTGTTGGTGAATCAAAACCAACATAAATCCTAAGTCTTCGTTGGGGACCCATTTTAGTGGTTTGTGGGGGTGGAATTGGAACTTGGACAGCACAACCGAAAATTCTTAGATGAGAAATATTAGGTTCTCGACGCAATGCCAATTGTAAAGGTGAGTATTTGTGATAAGCAGTTGGCCTTAAATGAATTAATGATGCCACATGTAATACTACATGACCCCAAACAGACGTTGGTAATTTCGTTTTCATAAGTAATGGCCTAGCAATCAATTGCAGTCATTTTATAAATGATTCGGCAAGGCCATTCTAAGTATGCACATGGAGAACCAAACGTTCCACGACAATACCAATAGAAGTGTAGTACTCAACAAATGCTTGGGATTTGAATTCGGACGCATTGTCAAGACGAACTGTCTTGATAGAATAATCAGGAAATTGAGATCGCAATTTTATTATTTGAGCGAGTAATTTGGCAAAAGCGATATTTCTAGTCGAAAGCAGACATACATATGACCATCTTGTTGAGGCATCAACTAAAACCATAAAGTAAGTGTATAGGACCACATATTAAGTGTATAGGCCCACATATATCCCCATGAATTCTTTCCAAAAATTTTGGAAGTTCAACATTAACTTTTGTAGGGGAATGTTTGACTACTAATTTCCCTTGTGAGCAAGCATTACATGGATAATCATTAGGTAAAAGAATCTTCTGGTTCTTTAAAGAATGTCCATGCGTGCTAGTAATGATACGTCGCATCATTACTGCTCCTGGATGTCCAAGTCTATCATGCCAAAGCATAAAACTTTTTGATTCTTTGAACTTCTGGCTAGCTATATAATTTGATTCAACTGATTTTATAGTTGTGAAATACATCCCAGATGGGAGTGCTTGTAATTTTTCTTTTATCTGTTTCTGACCAGATAGAAAGAAGGTATACAAAAATATTCAATATTATTTTCTTGCATTCTTTCAATATGATATCCATTGCAGCGGATATCTTTAAAACTAAAAAAAAAATTCTTCTGGATTTGGAGAATAAAGCACATCATTAATATATAATCTTGTATTATTGGGTAAGATTATTTTAGCTCTTCCAAAGCCCTCAGTAATATTTGATGCTCCAGGAATTGTATTAACATTATTAGTTGCTAATGTTAATTTAACAAAATATCTTCTCTCTCGAAAAATTGTATGGGAAGTGACACTATCAGCTAAGCAAACATCTTGAAAAATCATCTTTACTTTATTTGTATCTAAACAAGAAAAATTTAAATATCAACGAAAATCAAATAACAAATAGTTTCTTTGAAATTGAAATAACTCATGGTAACTAACCATTAAAAACTAGAAAGGGAATAAGTTCATATCTAATGCAACAATGTAAGGTAGATAAAACAATAATAAACTAATCAATATCCTCCATGGCACTGCCATCAACCACATTTCCGCTTGAATCAATCAAAAAATCATAGACATCCAAATGAGTCATATCATTTGGATCATCAAAAATTGCAAAATTGGTCTCGACTTTTCCCTTTCCCTTGATGGATTGTTGGTAAAGATCTACAAGGTGTTTAGCAGTATGGTAGGTATGCGACCAATGTCCTTCCATCCCACATCTATAGCAACTCTCTTCATTCTTTTTGAAGGAATTGTTTTCACTTGTTTTATGCTTTTTGGTGTTGCTATCGTGTTGTTTATTATTTGGCCCATTATTCTATCCATATCTACGCCCACGGCCGTGTCCGCGTCCATGACCACGTCAGTGTTCATAATTTATTGCATTTGCTTCAGGCAAATCAATAGCATTAGCTTCAGGTAGTTCTGCAGACTCCATTGGGCGCAATGCGTGGTTTTTCATTAGTAAGTCATTGTTTTGTTCTGTAACAAGTAAGCAAGAAATAAGTTTTGAATATTTCTTGAAACCACGTTCGCGGTATTATTCCTACAGTAAGACATTGGATGCATGAAAAGTAAAGAAAGTTATCTATAACATGTTCTCATCTGTGATTTTTTCCCCACACAGATTGAGTTTTGAACATATTCTGAAAAGCTCTAAGTTGTACTCGCTAACAGTTTTGAAATCTTGTAAGCAAAGGTGCATTCACTCACATTGGGCTTTAGGAAGGACTATAGTCTTTTGGTGATCAAACCTTTCAGTCAATTTTTTCCAAAGATCTTCAGGATCTTTTACTGTAAGATATTCACTTTTCAATTCATCATAAAGGTGATTGCGAAGGAAAATTAGTGCTTTTGCACGATCCTACAGGGATTGTGTATTTCCCTCTTTTATTGTTTCACCGAGACCCTTTGATATAAGATGTATCTCAGCATCAAGAATCCATTAAAGGTAATTTTTTCTAGATATGTCAAGAGCAGCAAACTCTAATTTTGTGATATTAGCCATTTAGATAATTTTCTACAAAAAGAAAAATACTCCAATTAATACATGATATCGTTAAAATAATATTATATAACCAATATCAGTTATAATGTAAATTTTCATTCTTTCCTTCAAGGAGAAGAATAATATAATATTATTTATTTGCCCTTCAAGGGAAATAATTAAAATTAACGTGCTTCTTCAGATACACTAAACAAAGATTTGTAACACAAACAGTTATATGAGAATTATAACAGCATAATTGCATGAATTTAAATAAACATATTATACAAAATATATAATAGTTAGATCAATTAATTGTGCAGGAATAAATGTACATAACAATTATTAATATAACATATATAGTATGCATGGATATTATATATTTAAATAAGACTATTAGTGTTTATCAATGGATAATGGTTGCCATATTCATATGTATTATGTAATTGGTATCCAAAATCAAATCAAGAAGAAGATCAATCAAAAGAATCATTCATGATCTCCTACTATATAAGAAAAGAAAAGAGTAATATAATATGTAACTACTAGATTTATATACATTATGTAATTGGTCGCCATATTATTCCAAAAGGAATCAATCAAAAGAATATTTCATGATCCCTTTATATCATAAATCAAAATATGATTGTCAACATAATATATAAAATTGGAAACCAAAAATTCATTGAATTGAATATTGGCTATCCATTTATGTATGTTCATACGTAAAGATGTGGATAATCAAATTAATATTTTGATACCATATGATTTATGCAGAAGAAAATTAAATCAAAATAATTTGATGCAATGAAGAAATTCAGTCAAACCTGACTCTTGTATTTGAACAGATAAACCAATGGTGAATGAATGATTTATGAAAGGGAAATCAATTATTAGTTTACTTGATTCCCAATACCAATCAGAGAGTTCCGTAGCTAGTGCAATCAAATAGGGTTATAATTGTGTGCAAACACTACACAACCACGAAGTGGAAGAAGTTATTTGATGTTTATTCTTTTTCATAATGGTAAAACAATTAAGAGAAAACAAAGTGCTTTGGAAAATTTTTGGGGTAAAAAATTTGCAATTGCCGTGAATGAACATGAAATATGTTTCGGTGGATGATGATCATTCCAACTTGATAAAGAAAAATCATATTAATTATGATTTTCATTCATCAGTTATGGGAAAAGAAACATGATGTGAAAAAAATTTAAGAACGGATCGTGCTGATAACGTGTTATAAAAGAAGAGAAAATAATGTAGAGAAAAATAATTACCTCTTAGAAAATTGTGTGTTTACAATGAGAAGTAGAGACCCCTATTTATAGATACAAAGCTAGGATTTCAAGGGTACAATGGTAACATATCTAGGGTTTGCAGGGGTAGGATAGTCATTCACTAAATATTTAATTATTTACAAGGGAATAATTTTTTTTTAAATTCAACTTTTTAATATTTTTTCATACATTGCATAGGTGCTATACTAACATTATCATAAATTGTTTTTATATTTTAAAAATTTTATATTTTATCTTTAATTTTATTGTATTACTGTGCAATGCACGGGTTGTCACGCCCCTGTTATACTATCAATTTTAATAAATTGTTTACTTCTATTTGCAGAAGCATTCATTTTTAATTTGTATTAACAATGAGGGACGAGATATACAAAACTAACAAGTTGGTTGGTTTTCAAAAGAGTATTGGAATATAGTTTCTCAATTCTCCTTTATAATTGAAATTCCAAAGTAGCCGTAGGATTAAACTTCCAACTTTCTTTGAAATTTGAAAGTACTCATAAGCCTTTCTTGTCATCTATATCTATATTATATCTAAATCAAGAGTAGTTTAAACAAGTTTTCCAGCCTAAATCACTAATATCATGGCTGACATCAAATTTTATTTTTTATTATTTTATTTTATTCTTTTCTTGCTAATTTGCGCAATTTTAACCCTGACATTTCATCATATTGTGCAAGTTAATCATAACATTTCAAACTTGACAATTTCAGCAGCCATGTCGTTGCTGACATCATATTTTATTTTATTTTTGTTTTATTTTATTCTTTTATGGCTAATTTGCGCAATTTTAACTCTGACATTTCATCATATTATGCAATTTAATCATAATATTTTAAACTTAATAATTTTAACATCAAATATCACATTTTTACGATCTAACATTTTTTTTACTGAAAAAGACAATAGCACCCTCAATTATCATTAACTTAAAATCTATATCTATATTATGTTATATTATATTAATCTAAATCAAGTATATTTTCTACCTTATTTTCCGCATTTGACTGGTGCTGTAAACTAACTGATGACGTCATATTTTGCTAATTTTCCCATCTTTTCCCCTATCATGGAATTTAAAATTCCATTTCCCAAAGAAATTCATAAAGATTGAATTTTTTCCCCATGAGTTTTATATTTTCCATGGAAAACAAATGTAATCAAACACGCTTTAAGTTTGCAGAAAATACATATGATGAGAAAGGTTAAGTGCCTTCTATTTCTTTGCAAGGAGAAGGGCTCGCCAAAATGTCGTCAACGGCGATTGGTATAGAGTTAAACATTTGGCAAATTTGTACTTGCACTATAACTTTAGAAGTCTATTGTGAACTTAGTTCGCCTCAATTTTCTTTACTTGAATGCCAATAACTTTTTTAGAGATATTTTGGCCTCATTCTCATTTGAAACACGTACAGCTTACGACGATTAGTTTTTTATTTTTTTCTTAAAATTTTTTTATGTTTTAGCATAATAAGTCGGAAACTGGGAACTTAAGAAGTTTCTATTTAGATTTCTCTGTCAAAAAATCGACCTCTAATAAATTTCTCATAACTATTTATTCCTCTTTTTCAGACCAAGTTCCATTTTTCATAAGTTTGAGTTTCAAAATCATATAAGATGGAAATTTCTAAAATTTCAAAGATATTTAGAATGCAAAGAGTAGATTCATAGTTCAAGTATGGGGTTTGACTAATGTAACATTAAAGATGGGCTGCTATGTTTAATAAACAAAGACCTATACCACACCATACAAGTTGATTGGTCACATTGAATGTAGGAAAATATTTTTATTAATGAGTTTATTGGTCTAATTATTTCCATTGATGTACATTCATTTTTTATATTTTCAACGAATATACTAATGTTTCTCATTCATTTTTCAAATTCCTATTGTTATATTTTTTTTTAACGTTATTCATCTTTTATATTTTCAACTAATGTATAAATGTTTCCCATTCATTTTTCAATTTTTTATTATTATATTTTTAAATATTGTTATTCCCGTGTATCGCACGAGTGCTATACTAGTTACAATTAATCAAGGGATAAAATTGATTACTACAAGTTACACAACTGTTTTGCAAAATTAAGTATGGCATAAGGAACACACTACAAGTTATGTTAATAAGCAAATACTTATTGCCAAACATGCCGAGTCATAGAATTGGAAAGTCTTTACATTGAAAATAGGTCTCCAATATCTACAAAAGTCCTTTTTCAACCTTATATTACATACCAAGTTTTACATATGTAAGTATATACCTATGCTTATATTTATTCTTGTCACTAGTGTCTTCTAATTAAACTACTACACTAAGTGAAAAACAATGGTTTGTCCACCATAAACTTATCATGATAAAGGTGGGCATGAATGTAAGCACAATAAATATTAAGCTCATAATTAGTTCCCAAATACATTAAGAAATATGGGGTGTCATCGTAATAGCTCCCTAGGCTTGTCTCTATTACTTACGATATCCTACTTCCATTCGAGTTCACATTCCGCGCCTCGGCTTGCCTTTTATAAACTTTAAGAATGAACATCTACAACAAAGATTAGGAAATGGGATGAGTAAAATATACTTAGTGAGTAAAACAATATTTTGATTTGCCCTTTTTGTTGCAAGAAATCATTTTAAATCATAAGTTCAAGAAACATAGAATGCACAAACTTTTGAATACACAAGAGGGCCCCATCACTAGATTACTTACTACCTGTAGTGCGCAATCATACTGTCATGCCGATTTGATTATGGTAACACAATATTAAGTGGATCCACATTCAATTCTGTCTGACCCTTACCGGAATTCCAAGCGAAGAGCATTAGCAAATATCATACTAATCATCCTTATCTTGGAATCATTAGATAGCTCATAGTATGGAAACAAAGCAAAACAAAGCCAATACAAGACGGGTAGAGTAATACTAGTGATTCAAATGCACTAAAACACTTTGTTTCTTGTCAAAGTAATGCATCAAAATACATGCTTTTCTTTAAAATACATGCATGCTAAAGGAAATCAAAACATTGGTTATTCACCTCTTGTCTTGTCTTCTTCAAAGATTCTTAGATAATTCTAGGAGGAAAGATACCTCAAAAACCTTGCTATTTCTTAAGCAAAGTAGTCTTCCAAGTGGGGATTATTATATATATATTGAGAAGGCTCTTTTCCAAGTATAAAATGAGTGTTTTGGGGAGTTCTGCACGGTGTTCTATGGCTTTCCCTATTTATAGATGAATTTCTTCGTTATTTGCAAGAAAAATCTTGGACTCCACCTATGAAAAAGTGGTCAATTGTCCCTAGACAATTTCCTGGTTAGCCAACAGGAGGAGGTCCAATTGGAGCCTTAAGAATTTTCTTGCCACAAGGGATGCCTAGTGGTCTCTAAGTTTTATTAATATAAGTATTTTCCAACAGTCCAAGTGTCTTCCCAAGGTTCATACATTTATTGTCTGTGGTGTCCCTCTACTTAATGTGCTTCTAAAATTAGGCCATTATGTTTTCGACTTATACTATTTAAGCACCATATTTTTGTTTTAAGCATTCTTTTGAACCAAACTCACTAACCGATTGAACTTAGGCATTCTTTTGGGAAACTTTTCTAACGGATTGAAGTAGTTGATACAAATTCAGGTAGTTATTCTATCCTTGTCATACTAGGGCATTCAATCAACTAACCAATTGCAAATTTTACTAACCGATTGCCATAGTTGATGTATCTCTAGAAATGATTCAATTATCATTCAAAGACACAACTATGGTGTTCTCGAAATTCTATGGAGTGTTACAATCTACCCCCCTTAAAAGAATTTCGTCCTCAAAATTCAAAATTACTTGTAAGTAGTTCGGGATATTGTTTCTTCATTTCATCCTCCCGTTCCCATGTTTCTTCTTCCAAGACTTCACTTTTCCATAATACGCGAACAAAGGTACTTCTTTGCTACGTAACCTTTTTGTTTCGCGCATAAAGATCTTCACGGTTCGTTTCTCCATAGTCAAGTCAGGTTGTATGTTAGAAGGAGTTTCTGTAAGCACATGAGAGGGATCAGGTACATATTTTCTTAGTGTTGAGATATGGAATACGGGATGGACTCAATTCATTCTTTCTGGCAATTTCAATTCATATACGACTTCTCCAACCCTTTTTATTATTTCAAAAGGTCCAACGTAACGAGAAGTTAGTTTCCCTCATTTTCCAAAGCATAGAAGTTGCTTTATCAGGGATATTTTGATAAACACTTGTTCCCCAATCTCAAATTCTAATGGTCGTCGTCTCTGATCAATGTAACTTTTTTGACGATCTTGTGCAGCCTTTAGTTTTTCGTTGATCTCCTCCACTTCTTTAATCACTTCTTCCATCATTTCTGAATTGATTAGTTTCTTTTCTCCCACTTCATTCCAATACAAGGGCGATCTGCATTTTCTCTGGTATAATGCCTCATATGGTGCTATTTGAATTAAGGAATGACAGCTATTGTTGTATGAAAACTCAGCCAAGGGTAAGTAATGATCCCATTTTTGTGGGAACTCTAAGGCACATGCTCGAAGCATGTCTTCAAGGGTTTGTATGGTACGTTTGGACTAACCATCAGTTTGGGGATGGAAGGCAGTACTAAAATTTAATTGTGTCCTGAAAGTTTGGTGAACTTCTTTCCAAAATCGTGATAAGAATCGCAGATCTCGATCAGAGGTAATAGAAACTGGAATACCATGCAATCTAACTATCTTACGAATGTATAGTTCGGCAAGTTGCTCCATTTCAAAAGTCATCTTAATAGGAATGAAGTGTACTGACTTTGTTAGGCGATCCATGATTACCCATATAGCGTCATATCTTTTGATGACGCTAGGTAATCCACTAACAACGTCTATTGTTACTTTCTCCCATTTCCATTGGAGAATTTCTAATGGTTGTAATGTCCCAGCTGGCTGTTGGTGTTCTAATTTTACTTGTTAGCAAGTAAGGCATTTAGCTATAAACTCTACAATATGCCTTTTCATGTCTGGCCACCAATATAATTTCTTTATGTCATGATACATCTTTGTAGAACCAAGGCACAGAGTATATGGTGTGTTATACACCTCTTTCAAAATACATTCCCATAGATTTCCTATTTCTGGTACATATATTATGTTCTTGTACCTTAATAGTCCTTGACTCGATTTATTATAAGGAGATTCTTTTCCACTTTCCAAGTTATCCTAAATCTTTTTAACAAATCCATCGGTCTTTTGTCCTTCTTTTTCTGATTTGTTAGCGTTGATTCTAGCATCATGGTTCTTAGCTTAGCATCTCCATTTGGTAAGAATTCCAATCCAAAATTTTCAATTTCATTTTGTAACTCCTTAGGCCTCTTTTTCCTTGAGATGGCTTTCCGACTTAAGGCATCGGCTATCACATTTGCCTTCCCTGGGTGGTAATTTATTGTGCAGTCATAATCTTTTACAAATTCAAGCTACCATTGTTGCCGCATATTCAATTCTTTTTGAGTGAAGAAATATTTTAGACTTTTGTGATTAGTATAAATTTCACAATTTGCTTCGTAGAGATAGTGTCACCAAACTTTTAAGGCAAACACGGCTAGCTCTAAGTCATAGGTGGGATAATTCTTTTCATAAGGCTTTAACTGCCTAGATACATAAACCACGACTTTGTCATTTTGCATTAGCACTCATCTGAGTCTATCCTTGGATGCATCACTATAAATCTCAAACTTACCACCCTCTTCGGGGATTGTAAGAATAGGCGCCATAGTAAGCCGCTTCTTTAACTCTTCAAAACTTCTTTCGCAGTCCTCAGTCCATTTAAATTGTATATTCTTCTTGGTTAACCGTGTAAGAGGGACCGGAAAAGTCCTTAACAAAGCTCTGATAATACCCAGCCAATCCTAAGAAACTTCACACTTCTGTAGGCGTCGTGAGTTGAGGCCCATTTATTACAGCCTGAACTTTACTTAGATCATGTGAAATCCCTCTTTGATCCATAACATGAGCAAGAAAAATTACTTTCTCAGTCCAAAATTTACATTTTAAGAATTTGGCGTACAATTATTTTTCTCTTAAAGTTTGCAACACTAGACGTAAGTGCTTGGTGTGCTCCTCCCGAGACCTTGAACAGATCAATATGTCATCGATAAATACAATCACAAATTTATCCAAACTGTCCTTAAATACTTGATTCATAGGATCCATAAAGGCTGCAGGGGGCATTAGTCATGCCAAATGGCATGAACAAGAACTCAAAATGCCTATATTTCGTGCTAAATGCTGACTTGGGGATATCTTCCTCCTTTATCTTCAATTGATAATATCCTGATCTCAAGTCTATTTTGGAAAAGATTGTTGATCCTCTAAGTCGATCTAATAAATCATCAATTCGCAGGGGTATTTATTCTTTATCATAAACTTATTCAGTCCTTGATAATCGATACACATTCGCATAGACCCATCTTTCGTCTTTACAAATAGAACGGTGCACCCCAAAAGGACATGCTAGGTCAGATAAATCCCTTGTTAAGTAACTCATCTAGTTGGGTATGAAGCTCCTTCAGTTTAGTTGGTGATATACGGTAAGGGGCTTCATAC
>CAVNYN010204010.1:9782-40260 GCA_963692815.1 Nyctanthes arbor-tristis | reverse complement strand
TTGAAGCATCCTCATAATTTTTAGTTCCTCACAAAAGTTGTTGGACCTATAAAGTGCAGTTCTTATCTGATCTGATACTTCTCTTAGTAGTCAACAAACACAAGTGAGATCCATCCTTAAATATAATTCACCTCTCCGAGTAGGGAAGCTCCCAATTACCCTACCCAATTAAGATTTATTTGATAGAACAAGAAATAAATTTATAAATGATAGTGCCGTTTAGGCACATAGCTGGTCAATCAAGCTGATTTAATTTCCTTGCTTTGTGCTTTATTTTCAAGCATGGACAGTTTTTGAGAGCAACTGCCGAAAATAGGGCTGTTGGGAAGTCAAAATTGTATCACGATGACAGGCTTTTTTACGTGTTAAAATTCAATGCTTTGTATTTGTTAAAAAGACAAAGCAATGAGGGTAGCCGTCTTTTGAAGATGACATAGGCTTATAAGCTACCATTTTGAAGATAGTACCTTCATGCTGCTTTAATGTGTTAGAAAGACAAATGAGCATACTTATTAAATTAAAGTATATTGGCGAAAGTTTTATTTCTAGTGTGTGAGAACTTAATAGTTTCTTGCACTGGTCTCTATTTCTGGCTTAACCTTGTCATGCACTCGTGCTTCTGCATTTATTCATTTACCAATAATTTTAAGCTTGTTCTTTAAATTGGAATTTGAAATTGATTACGCATTTATATTGTGCAACAGATTAGACACAACCATATCTGGGTCAACAAAACAGGAAAGCAATGAGGGTAGCCGTCTTTTTAAGGTTATGGCCAAATCCTTTTCCAAGAGCTGGCAAAATGGAGAAATTAGCAATTTTCAGTACCTCATGCATCTCAACACTCTAGCAGGCCGTGGATACAGTGATCTTACGCAGTATCCAGTGTTCCCTTGGGTTTTGGCAGATTATGACAGTGAGAATGTGGATTTGACAGATCCTAAAACTTTCCGTAACCTTGCTAAACCAATGGGTTGTCAAACGTCTGAAGGAGAAGAGGAGTTTAGGAAGAGGTTTGCATTCTATCAACTCATTGCCCATTCGTTTCTTGCTGTCAAGATTCTTTTTCTTTATTTATTTATCTTATCCTGATGTTACTTTTCTTTCTTGAATAATATGAACCCTCTTTTATTTGATAAGAAACATTCTCGATTTGGTCTTGTTATTTCTTTTTTTACCTCAGATATGAGAGCTGGGATGATCCAGAGGTTCCCAAATTTCACTATGGTTCTCATTATTCTAGTGCTGGAATTGTTCTCTTCTACCTTCTACGCCTGCCACCATTCAGCTTTGAGAATCAGAAGCTGCAGGGTGGACAATTTGACCATGCTGACCGTCTCTTCAACAGTGTACGGGATACTTGGTTGAGTGCTGCCGGGAAAGGCAATACATCGGACGTCAAGGAACTAATTCCAGAATTCTTTTATTTGTCAGAATTCCTGGAAAACAGGTTCAATCTTGACTTGGGTGAGAAACAATCAGGGGAAAAGGTTTGTCTGTTTCTTTGAGATTTTAATGCTCAATTTGGTTTTTGTTTTTTGTTATTCCCTACTCCCCTTTCCTTTCTTTTCTTTTTTCCCCCTTTTCTTTTCTTTGTTTTTCTTTGGATCAGGGAGTCCTAATATCTTTTCATTTTTGGCTAGGTTGGTGACGTATTATTACCTCCATGGGCAAAGGGCAGCACTAGAGAATTCATTTGGAAGCATAGGGAAGCACTCGAGTCAGATTATGTTTCGGAGAATCTGCATCACTGGATAGACCTCATCTTTGGATATAAACAGAGAGGGAAGGTGAGAATCTCCATTTCTGCCTCCTCAATTGGATTCTGTAATCATCTAGAAAAACTGAGCATCAAAACATCCAAATTTGGAGGTTGCATGGTTTTTATTTTGTGAGAATTTACTTTGTGAAAAGTGTCATTTTTGGAGAGTGGTTGAAAATTAATTCGGGGAATGTGAAACTTGATATTATGAAGAATGTGGGGTTGAGAAGGGAAGTTGGAAAATGTTGATTCTCCAAGAATCAATTTCATTCAAGACCTTAACTCCAAAATTTGATTTTCTGCTCCTATTATTCAAAATCGTCTTCTATCTCGTCTTCATTATTTCTGTTATCTTCCTTAATGGCAATAAGTGCGTTCTCCTATTGGTCCGCAATGAGGATATAAAAAGGGAAGATGTCAGAATATAAAATTTGTAGTCCACCTAATTTTCTCTTGATATGGCGACTTCAAAATCTTAATCTGATAATTACTGCCTCATTTTACTGGCTACTGAATGGATATCTGGAACCTGGATTCAATTTTGGTCCTGTGAATTTCTTTCTAGGCCCATATATACAAACCTTTTTTGCTCCTTTGCTTCTGCCCTTGGATTCATGTTACCGTTCATAGATTTTCTAGTTTCTTTCCAATTTTAGTTCCAGTCATTCTTGTGGTGTTAACAGGCAGCTGAAGAAGCCGTGAATGTCTTCTATCATTACACATATGAAGGCAGTGTTGATATTGACTCAGTCACAGATCCAGCAATGAAAGCCTCAATTCTGGCACAAATTAATCACTTTGGACAAACCCCAAAACAATTATTTTTGAAGCCCCATGTTAAAAGACGTACTGACAGAAAGCTTCCTTCCCATCCGCTTAAGCACTCTATGTATCTCGTACCTCATGAGATTCGTAAGAGCTCTTCTTCTATTTCTCAAATAGTGAATGTTGGTGACAAGATTTTAATGGCTGGTGCAAATAACCTGCTGAAACCCAGAACTTTCACCAACTATGTTGCTTGGGGTTTTCCTGATCGTAGTTTGAGATTTGTGAGCCATGATCAAGATAGGCTTCTATCTACTCATGAGAATCTTCATGGAGGCAACCAAATCCAATGTGTCAGTGCAAGTCATGATGGTCAGGTTTTAGTCACGGGGGCTGACGATGGTTTGGTTTGTGTATGGAGAATTGGCAAAGATGGACCACGTGGTCTTCGACACCTGGAGTTGGAAAAGGCTCTGTGTGGACATTCTGGTAAAATTATGTGCCTTCATGTTAGCCAGCCCTACATGATGATTGTGAGCGGATCAGATGATTGCACTGTTATCATATGGGATCTTAGCTCTTTGGTTTTTGTTAGGCAACTTCCGGCGTTCCCTTCACCTGTTTCTGCTATATATGTGAATGACTTGACCGGGGAAATCATGACTGCAGCTGGCGTGATGCTTGCAGTTTGGAGTATTAACGGGGACTGTCTTGCAGTGGTGAACACTTCACAACTTCCATCGGACTTCATTCTCTCACTCACTGGTTCTACTTTCTCTGATTGGTGGGAAACTAACTGGTATGTCTCGGGACACCAGAGTGGGGCTGTCAAAGTTTGGAAAATGGTTCACTGTTCGAGTGAGGAGTCAGCCCAAGTCAAACAGATTGGGAATTTGACAGCAGGGCTAGCACTCTGTAAAGTTCCGGAATACAGGTTGGTCCTACATAAGGTATTAAAATTTCACAAGTTTCCCGTTACCGCCCTCCACCTATCTGGTGACCTCAAGCAGTTATTGAGCGGGGATTCTGGTGGCCATATGATTTCATGGACATTACCAGATGGAAGCTTGAGATCTTCAATTAATAATGGATGATCTAAGGTAAAAATATAACGTATTGAATGTTTTGGGAGGTCTCCGGGATTGAGTTGTTGAATTCATGGAAGAAGTACTTGGGTCCATTGCTAGAGACCCACAAAACAAAAGAGAAGGCCTCCCCTTGTTACAAGCGCAGCTCACAGCTTCCAGAGTAGGACGTGGAGGATCGTTGGCAGCCATTTGTTGCCATTCTCGTGATTTCCAGACAATTTAACTTTGCTCGTGGGAGACATGTTTGTACATACTACATAGTGAAGTGGAAGGGGTGCTTGATAGTGTATAATGAGGTTGTATAGAAGACGGAAGTGTTTGCAGAAGTGGAACGTGAGCTGAAATTTACCCATTCAAAAAATTAAACAATGGATAAGGGATCTATTAAGTGGGCCCTTTTGTTTTAATTTTGATTGGAACAAATGGGCATTTTTGCTGATCCACTTTTTGTTGTGAAATATACAATTCTTTCAGTGTGGTATATAGACAAAAGGTGAAGGGGGCCTAACTTTCCCCTCTTTTTCTTGATTTGGATAAAGTTTTGCTCTTTTTGAGGCACGGTTTGGCTTGGTTTGGTTATTCTATCTACACATATTGCACAAGATTTTACCTTCTTATTTTTGGGAATATGTTTCCTTATATGCATGTGTAGACACACCCTTCAAATAAGAGTTAATTAAAAACACAGTTTACAAAAATGTTTCTTTTTAATACAATTATTCATCCTTCTGAAAACTCTGAGAAGTCTAAATATATGGGACGGAAGGAATACAAGCTAAAAACTCTGGGAAGTCTAAATATATGGGACGGAAGGAATACAAGTTAAAGATGGCTCACGCAAAGAACGCAATCAAATGGTGGAATGTGTCAAGATCTTAAACTTTTATGTGGTTGGTTAATAACATGTTCTAATATTAATTAATTGTTGATGTATTGTGTCAACAATTGAAAATTAAAAAAAAAGAAGGGGGTTACCTCAATTAATTGTGTTTATGTTGTTGATAATAAGCTCTAACTCAAAATGGCATAAATTTTGATATTTTTCCAATCAAATTCAACAAAGTCCAAAAATTACTAATCAAAATTGAAGAAGTCTAACCAGACAATCTGGAACTGAAGTAGATCCCCAACGGGGTGGATTAAATTGCTTCGTACGGAATGCACTCGGGCTTCACTTGCAAATATATTTATTATGTCCCAAAAAAGGGGAAAAATCAATATAAAGTTCCGTTGCCAGGAATCGAACACACCAAATCCACATACGACATCATCCTCATCCTATTTTAGGGCATTGAAAAAGAAAGTTTCCCCCTTTGTTGGTATAATTGAACGATATTTGTTGCAACTTTAAGTTTTATTTGCTTGACAAAACCATTAAAGTTTATTCTTGGTTGAGACAACAACTCAAAAAATAGAGGTTAAATCTAGCAAATCCTCAACAGTTTGCTCAATTTTTACTTGGCCTTAACTAACTATACATATTGACAAAAATATATTTATGCTATATTTTTTTAGTAAATGCGCTAAGTTTTAATTCCATCAAAGGTTCCATGTGTTGATTCATATTACATTTATATCATTAACTATTTTTCCTTACATCTTCCCTCCTCGGCCTTCATTAATTTGAACTGTTTCTTGTTCCTAAAAATAGTCTCTATTCAAGAATTTCAATAACTAACTTTAAAATTGTGAAAAATATGTAATCATACTTTTTAAATTGGTACTCATATTTATTTATTACAATATTTAGCATCTTAGTGATATATATATATATATATATATATAAATATATATTTTGCCGTCGTCTTAGTGAAATTTTAAGTGGAAACTGTCAATAGTAACATGCGTTAATCAATGGAAGGTTGAGAATAAAAGTTCTGGGAAAAAGGTTTGGTGATTTAATTTAAATACAAAAAAGAAATAAAGATAAAATATATTTTAATAAAATCAAAATATAATGTCTTTATAAAAAATTATGGTATCACCTATCATCTAAGAAATTTTCTACAACTATCCGATAGTTATCTTATAAAACCAACTTCCTGGTATGAGAAAATCAGAGAAACATGTGACAATGGAAGAGCATATGTTTTGACTTCTCATTGCGTCATATCTTGACGTTGGTTCCATATGAAAACCAGCTGTTGGTTCTAAAATATTTTCAAGAGTCATCCGTACATATCATGTGAAATAAGGTCCCAATCCAAAAAAAATCTCAAAACAAAGTCTTCTAACACTAAGGTGGAACAAGTGTGCTTCTAGAACCAACCTATGATGTGGAAGAATAGGGGCACGAGTAAGGTGCTACCATCAGACCACATCATCTGGTTGGTTCCAAAAAATTTCAAGGATAGAACTTCCCTAAAATTTTCAATGAAATCGATAGCGTAAGGGAGACAGGCGAAAAGCAGCACAAACTATAAGAATTATGATATTCAAATACAGTTTACCCCCCTCTAAGATGGACAATATAACTCGTTGAACGTCTACGTCTAAATACACAACCCCAAAAATAAAACTAAAATACTGTTTCGGTACTCGAGCAAAACGGACATAAAGATACACCAATGTTAATTTTTATAAATAAATCCAAAACAAGTTCCCCGAAGAAAAAGGACAAAGCAATAGTTTTCCCATGATCTCAAGCTAATCTCATTATCCTTGCGCCACTGGCGCCAAATCATTGCAAAGTGTCCCCGATAGACATCTTCCATTCCAAAATGTCAACTTGGCATCATCCACCAAAGATCTGGACCATCGCATGATTGCTAATGTAAACAAGAGGAAATGCACCGAAATTGAGCAACATAACAATACACAATACAAAGACGAAATAGCCAGCCACGTCATAAAAAATACACTGTATCCATGAATTTCCACATTGCGAAACCTGCCAATGGTTCGCAATTTTGAGGGCTGATACTTTTTATAACATTTTCACTTAACTAGAGAATTGGCTTCCTGTCAGCTGGATCACGATTTGCAACAACCCAAAGAGATTCTTTGAAGGAAGAGGAATTTTCATATTATGGGCAACAGTACAAGAGATGCAATTTCAGGATCTTGACAATTTGTACTTCGAACATTCGGATCGAATGCTCATTTGTATTAAGCTCTATGTTCAACGCATGACTCCCATTTGAAAATCAGACTTGGTATGTGTCACAAATGAACAGAAAGTAGATTGACAACACTGTTATCACATTCATATAAGAAATATCAAAACCAGGTTCATGGTACAGCTGAAGAATTACTAGCATCAATCGTTTAAAAATCAGTCGATTTTGTATTGAATAATGCTACGTAGTACCAGACTAGGTGGCAACCAACGTAGCATTAAATCATAAGCCGAACTAAATGCATAAATAAGTGGCCCACTTAATTTAACTCATCATTTAATGCCATGTGGTACAGCGTTGAGCACCAGTGGTTCTTATAGCATTACTCTTCATTTAGGATATGAAATACTATAATTATGCAATATAAAGTATCAAAGGTTTCCTCTCAGAGGCTTCTGCCATTCAATTGCTAAATATCTTCCTGTCATAAAACACATACTAATTCACATAATCACATTTGAATTATATGCTGCCCATTCTATTTTAGAGCTTGCTCACGTGAGTTTTATGTTAAAGGAAGGTTAGATTTATAAGAGAATGTGTGGTGGGAGTGTAAAGAAAGATTATTGGGAAGTATGCAAATTTTTTTTTTTTTTTTTTGTGAAGAATATGTGGTTGGTATTAATTTGACAAATTTTTTATTTTGGATAAAGCTCCAAAGAACAAGCTCTTAATCTATGCCAGTTGCAGACCTGGGATCTAGATGCGACTGTTTTCATGTAAAACAGCTGAAGGGTGAAGACCCAGAAGAATCCCCACTCTGCTAGACACGAATGCCACCTTTGTCAGACTATCGGCCATCACAGTTAGGTTTACTAGGTGATCCTTCTAGAATTCATGCATCTAGACCGCTTGTGCATGACACCTCCTTGGTTGGATTCTACACTCCCTAGTCCAAAAGAGTATGCTATTTAATTCTTCGTAACATAAGAAACAGAAAAGTGATTTTTTTTTTTTTTTTTTGGGTTAAAATCATTTGACTCGGCAATTTCAGTGCCACATAAGAAGGTATCATATTTGGACGTCAATGCCCCATAAATTGATTATCACACCCTTCAAAAGTGCTGAAGTGCTTATTAGGATCGACTTTTCAGTTGGAAACTATTAGTTTTATTAATCCTAAAAGTAAATAGGTGTTTGGTTCTCTTTATGAAAACACATTATAATCCCACCTACCACTGATTTGATAACAGCTCATTTATAACCACAAATTTTAAACTTTAATTAAATCTACACCACTCATTTCACTTCATTATAAATTATCATGATAATTCAATTTGAATAAAGAGATTCAAACAGCCACTTCTAGATCTTCTATCACTATGTAATGGGAGAAATTCATCTATGAAAGTTTTACATTCCAGTCATCACTATTAAATCACACCCAACAGGTTCTACTCTTGAAATAAATGACAAAGCACTATTGCAAGTATATCCATCCATGAAGTTATGTTAAAGCAAGTATATCAGTATATCCACAGAATCAAGAAAAATGAAATATAAGAGGGTAGGTAGCCTGCTACAAATTTTGAGAGAGTGAGGGGAAAAAGCTGTTTTGATCCCAATAAACTTAAAAAGTCACAGAACTCTTTAGAATTACATTTAGACCAAAGTCATATTCGTAGAAACATTAACGAAATCATTATTGTATCATCTCTAATAATTTGATCTACTTCTCTAACTTGTTCTAATCAAATCACAAAAGCAAACTATACACAAATCTTATTTCTTTCCTCTATACTTATCCAATCAACTACATTACCATTCTAAAAATGACTCCAAATGTTAATATAAATTCGTAAATGTATATCAAAGATTCGCATACGATAATATTCAAATAAACAAAGAAGTCAAGAGATCATTCCGTTTTCTGTAATGATAATTTTCCATCTATGCTCAGAAGCATGCAAGACAACCTATGAAGTGAATCTAGGCATATACTAAGTTTAGGGATCGCATATAACCCAACCCGGATGAGGCACCCAGAACTCCACATTGCTGAGATAGGATAGAAGCATTGAGTATAATTCAAGTCAAACTAACATTTATTTAAAAAAAAAAAATGAAAGAAAGAAAGAAAAAGATCCAGCAATAAGATAGTTCACCTGTATATTATGCACTTTGCTGTACTTGTCGGTGTAGTTGCAACATCCAATCAGCATAGCCATTTGTGCCACCAATCTGGTCCTCCACTAGATTTGAAAGCAGTAAGAAACCTTCTCTCGGCTGTTCGCCTTGCCTCACAAGATGAGACAATTGATAATATGACTGATCACTAGCCCGAAATTTTTCTAGTATTCTCATTAGCTTTTTAGACATTTCATTGCCTTGATCAGAAAGGATAACCTGATTCTCAGAAACGTAGAAAATACATCACGGGTCTGAGGGAAATTGAAATGCAGCAAAAGACGATTGAAAGTAGCCCATGTATGTTTTTGTCTCATGCCTTGAATAGGGTTTTTCTCTTGGTCGTTGTGTGATAAGAATATTGTTACTTGCTTGACTACATTCTTTACGAGGCACTATTTATGAAATAGTTATACAGCCAAAAACACATGTACAGTCCCAGAGAGAGAAGAGGGAGGAGGTTTCTTTCAACAGAAAAGCAGTAACATTAATGCATGCTCTAAGAAACAGTCAATTGACATGTAAATAAGCTGCTTTACTAGCTATTTATTTGATTATGGGGAAGGAATTATTAATATGGGAAAAAAGCCACTAAAATGAAAAATTCACCTTGAATGCGTCACAACTCGTTGGCATCAGATAAGGTCACATAGTTAACAACTTCCTAATATTGTCTCAAAACTTCCCAAACAAATCAGCAGAATTCAAAAGTTGAAATTAAATGGATGCAAGGGAGTTTTACGAGGAGTTGTAACAAAATTAGTAGATGGACTCCAGCGAAAACTAAATTAAAGAAATTAAAAAATAAATAAATATTTGCTTAAGGTTTTTACAACGTTTTTTATTACATGTTAACAATAGGACACACTCCAGAAAAAAGTTCTCCAATAAATGGGTGCTACTACAGTCCAGGTTGATGGAAAGGAAGAAACAAAAGAGTCAACTAAGCATATGATTAGATGACTGCAAGTATGCTGCTTACATCAAATATGCCAACCTGTTCGTCCCCAGTTAGCACACTACAACCATATTTCACATAATACAATGCCTCTCGAAATTCAAAACTAAAAACATTGAAATGATAAAACTAAACATATTGACATGGACAAAGGCATTCACAGCACATGCGTAATTGTAGTTTAAGATTTTTGATTGAAGAAACCTTAGAGTAGTTTGCAGCAAAATCTTCTCCCAGCAAATTCCTAGCTATATCAGGTGAAAGTGATCTGCCAAACCATATGACAAACCGAAAGCCATCATCATATATATAAAGACCCTGGGTATCTAAGCTCTCTGCAGTAAGCGGTAACCTCTTTGTGACAAGGTCTGCTCCCTCAATCTGAGATGTCTGAAATGGTAAGGCAAATATTTAAAGAGATTCATGTTTCTGAAAACATCGATAGGAAAAGTTAAAATGCAATGTGCCAACTCACTTTCATAAGATAGTCATCTATGCGAATCAGGTTAGGATAGAGAAGTTTCAGTAATTTTTTAACAGGTAAAGCCATCATTGTATATCCAGCAGCACATCGATCATCAAGCTGAGCATCAGCATATCCACCACGAAGGGGTGTTGACTTACATAATGCTAATCCATACAATGGTAAGAATTTCAATGATTCTGGGTATATCATCCTTCCAGCCAACCGATGCTGAACAGCATAGAGATTTCGATATTCTCTAAGGGCTTTGACAATCCTAAGTTGAATGGCATTTCGAGCCTCTTCTAGTTTGTAGGACAGAGTTTTCTCAATTGCTGCAGATAATGTGTGTTTGAGAATAAGAAATAATTTTAAGCATTTAATGTAAGCAATGCTCATAACTACATCCCCAGATGTCACAGAAATGAATTCTTTACCTAGCCGGCAAAATAAAGAAACAATAGCTCCCGTGTCAGCCAGACGATACATTTCTCCAAGATCTGCAACAACAGGAGCAGCTGCAGTGTGTACCCTGATACGCCTTTCTCCAGAAGATGATGTATATCTTTCCAGTGCTAAGGATTTAAATTCCTTTAATCAATTCCAATTAAGTTTCCAGAGGCCAAAGAAACAAACCAACACAGTTTGAATAGCTTAATTTTTTAGGATCTAGAAAAAATATGGAGTAGGCAAGAAACTTAGAAGTTTAAGAAATCGTAAAATAAAATCAACAGCAGGCAAAGTGCTATATCTTTGAAACAGGCAACAATAGACTGAAGCAGGTAAAACTTGCACTAATAAAAAAAACAGAACCCATTAAAAAGGACCACCTAAAGGGTTCCACAGGGGAAAAGGAACCAAAAGAAAAACATTTGAGACGTGCTTAAAAAGAGAGATATCAGATTTGTTGCATTACTATAATGTCCACAGTTAATTCTAGTCAACATGCCTAATAGAAGAACACATGTTCATGTAAACTGAATTTAGACGGTAAATTTTGTTCAAAAGGATACAACAAAGCAACTTGGAAATAGACAGTCTGCTGTGTCAGTAGTGTTTCTTCAAGAGATAACTGTGTCGCATATGCTTTATCACAGTCAACAGCAGGAAGCGCCAACAAGTCGGTGGATCTTAGCATAAAGTTCCCATGATATGATGTGAAACGAATGCCTAAAGAGAAGAGAAGAAAAGGACATATTAGCTTGTAATTTCAGCATATAATCCAACAATGCAATTTGAAGCTTACGCTTTGTAGCTAGTATTCTAGCATTTTTTATGAAAAGAGATTATTGTTTGAAATGAGTGGTGGAAAAGTGGAGAGAGATTATAGGGAATTGTGTAAAAGTGAGAATATGTGGTTGGTGTGAGTTTGTGTTAGAGTTTTTTGGTTGTGCAAAAATTAGTTGTAGAAACAAGGCATTGCAGTCAAAGTAGACAACGACTAGAGAAGGCAGCAACCTGGACTTGGGAATTTACCTTTTCCGCATCTTATGCGCATGACAGCTTCCCATGCAGTCTCCCTGGTAAGATCTCTGCTCAACTCATGTCTCAACTTATCTTTGTGAATGGCTGATTGGAAGCCAGGATAATAATACACCTGACCCCCCGTATATTTTGCCAGTGTTCCTAAAATAATTCAGATGTCAATAATAAACCCTTATCAACTAAAAATCCAGCCTCAGCCAGCAAGGGAATTTGCATGATGTTAGTGAGTAGCAAACTTTAAAGTTCAAAGAAAACCTAGTGATAGATCACATTGACAGCAACAAGTCCTAGAAATTCTGAATGAAATGTTACCACAACATCCTCATCCAAGAATATATGAAACCACAATTAACCTAGGTATTCCTTTGCCAACTCCACAAAATAAAAACATTAATAGGCTTAATCCTAGAAATTCGACCGTTCAACTCCTCATGCCAAAAAGATTCACTTAAAAACAAGTATCAAGTTTCCATCTAAACCAAATGAAATCCCTTAACTACCTCAAAAAAAATTAAAAACAGTTGAAGAATTAAACAGAACAAGCAAATAACATTAAAGGTCTAAAATAAATTTGGGTTAATGTCACATATCGTCCCCAACCTTTAGGGTTAGTATCGGCTGGGTCCCCAACCTTTCATTAATTCGCACATATAGTCCTTTTTGACGATTTCCGTTAATTTCACCATTAACTCCTAGAGTACCGTTACGTCCTTTATCATTTTAAATTAAGAAATAAAAAATTTTAAATATATATATATGTATATAAAGAGACCCCCCTTTGGCTGCCGGAAATGTCACCACTTTTGCTGCCATTTCCGGCAGCCCAGAGATCTGCTAATTCCAGTAGCATAAGGGGGGGGGATACACCCCCCCCCCCTCAACAAAAAAACAAAAACCCAACAACACAGGCTGCCGGAATGGCCCATTTCCCTACAGCCATTCTCACTTTTTTTTTTTTTTTTTTTAAATATTTATTTCTTAATTTAAAATGATAAAGGACACAACGGTAATTTATTCAAGGAGTTAACGGTGAAATTGACGGAAATCAAAAAGGAATACCCAGCCGATACTAACCCCAAAGGTTGGGGACGATATGTGAAATTAACCCAATAAATTTTAAACCAAAAACTAGAATCATTGGGTATCATCTCAGTATTTTTTGTGGCATGGCATTCATGAAGGCTTTGTACTATGTATTAGACTACCTATGTTGACAACAGCTGCAGGTTTCAAGGAGTCAACAAATTAGATTACCTAGACAAATCACATGGACGGTGATTTGTAAAGAAGCAATAAGTTTATAACAAAATTTGTAGTGTTTATTGCATCCTTATCTACTTCTCAGATAATTCAAAAGAAATGCTAAAGGCGGAAATGTTAAAGCATCAAGATTGGCTACACATACTCTATAGACCAGATGAGTTTGAACCGATGCATAAAAGATTGGCTATTGTAAGTTTTCTCATTTTCTTTTTCTTTAATTTTCTTTTTCTTTAAAATTTGAAAGCTTCATATAAGGGAGCTTACAGAGTTCCAAAGATTTTACTATCTTAGGGTTTAAGATTTGATTTGATTTAACGCCAATTTAGAAATTATTATGCATTTCCTTTCATTAGAGTTTATGAGGTTCTTTGATTCTCATTTTTGTGCAAATTTTGGGGAAATTATAATGAGAGAGGTAGAATGTGTATTGGTAATGTAAAACTGTTTGAAATATGTGATTATAATTGAATAGTTGCCAAATCAAATGGTCAAATCAGTGGTAGGTAAAATTATAATTTGAGAGAATAATGAGAATCAAACAAGCTCTATATCTCTATATAAGGCATTCACTGTTGTTCTTAGAGGAAGCTTCAATAAACCTATAAGGTCAACAATAAGCCCCAAACAAATATTGAAGTTTTTTATTTATTGTGTGAAAAAATATCAGTACATGTATGTGCTCACACCACACCACCTTACCTCTACACTTTCTAGCGTTCAGCATTATCATTCATGTGGAATTTAAGATACAATTATAGCACTGAGAAATGCTAGATCAGTAACTAACACAATCAAAAAACAATTAGAATGATTATTTCAATTAAGTTAAAAAATCCTAATATGTAGTGAGCACTCTACATGTTAGCTTCGAATTAAAAAGTATCCATCCCAATCATTCAGTGTTCAGACAACAAGACAGTGCTCCAGATGGAGATTGTATGAGCATCTCCATTGCAAAACATGGACCAGGAGAATTTCGAATTTTAGAGATGAGTGAGGGTGAGAAGGATATAGAGTGAAAAGTTTGGGGGTGGGGGAAAGAGGAATAAAGAGCGGCAAAAGCAGAGAAGAAGAAAAGGAGAGATTAATTTCAAAAGTAATGATAAGAAAGGTAGCTGAGGACATGAGTAAGATGTCTGATGGGAGAAGAAAAGTGGACCCACAATTCCCACCCCACTTGACATCACTTTCTTTTATCCATGTAGGAAAGAATCCCATGAATCCTGGACAGTGTGCATTTTAAATAAGAAAGGATATAGATGGAGAAAAGAAAGAGTAAAATAGAAGAAAAGGAGTGCAAAAAGTAAAAAACAAGAGAGAGAGAGACAGAGAAGAGAGACAGAGACAGAGAGAGAGAGAGAGTAATAGAAATAATTTCAAAATCAAAAATAAAATCATCGTAAAGGATGTGAAGTAGAATATGTGATTTTGGAAGGCATGTGGGGGTTAAATCGGAGAAAAGAGGTAAAAAGAGAAGAATATGTGAGGGTTACCCTTTTTTATGTGTCTCTCTCTCCTCCACCTAAGATGCAATCCATGGATTGCATCGGAGATGAACTAAGATTTCATAAAACAGACAAAGAACGGAGATCATAAATCAAGGAGTCACAACTTTTATCAGCTTGCAGTCATACAAATGCAGGAGAGGACTTGACCGAGGAGATACAAACGTATAAATGAAATAACAATCAGTTAAATGGCAGAAATATAGAACAAATCAAATTGAACTAATTATTGTCTGTTGGCACTTACCTAAGGATGCTATATCAGTGTACTTGTCACTGAATGCATATACATTCACCGCTACCTGATACTTGGTAAAATCAGCAGCCATCTGTTTATAAAACGGATCTTCTGCCATTCTTAATGTGTGCTCTCTATCAGTTCCATAAATGCGAACATCATCTCCTCGCAGTCGTAGACGCCCAGCACCCAGTGATGGCAATGTATTCTGGAAGATCAATAACTTACCACCAAGTTGGCTCTGGCAGCAGGAAGCAAAAACACATTAGTGCTATAACACTACTGGAAAAAGATCTAAGAGAAAACACTTTCTTTCTGAAGTGAAAGAAAGGATTTATCAACAGACTTTTGCTTCCATTTGAACTTTGTTCTCATTGTCCATGGGAACGAGTCTGTTAACCGAAGAAATAGAAGCTCGAGAAGGAAATTGCAACCAAGCGTCACCCATTGGTTCTATACCTGATTCATAACTAGAAAGTTTCTCTGGCCCTTCCCTAATCGGGGCTAAAATCCCAGAAATGAAAATTGCCAAAATAGGAATGAGATGATATTATTAGAAATGTCCAAAAAATATCATATTTCCGTAGCCCAGACCCTACTAAAAAACGCAAGCAGCTTCCCTTCTTTCAGTTAATAGATCAGAAACAACTTTCCAGAGGAGTCAAGGCAACTGCCCAATGGGAAAGATCTTATATCTAATTTGAACACAAATGCCATAATGAAGCACAGCTCAAATAACATTAAGAGAAAGGGTTGTATATCAAAGTTAAAATTGATGCACATTAGATAAGCAAACACACCATAACCATGAATGCAGCTTTAAGAGCTGGACCAAACGAAGATTCGACATTCATGTTATCCTGAAACAAGGAGGGCAAGCTATCAAGGAATGCATCCACCACATTTCTAGATTCTGACAAGTTGACGAGAAGATCATCAGGCAATGGAACAAATATGTCATCCAAATCTGAGACGACCATCATCTGAGGCTGCATTAAAGATGACTGATAAAAGGAAACAAGACAAATTATTCATGAAAACGGAGTCAAGGTGATTACTAGGAATGAGACATATGAACTTCTAAATGAGACCCCTTGCCTTCATATTATAGAAATGTATTGTGCTGTCATAAGTTATAAACCCAATCTGTGTCCGCGGAAAACCAGGCAAGTTATCCAAACAAGACTTGATAGTGTGCGCTACTACCTGCAAAATATATTTGTATTGCTCAGCAAAAATTAAAGCATCCAAAAACATAAGCAGATAAATGGTTACGGACATGGTGGATAAACTAAGATCATTTACAATGCAATGCCTAGCTCAAAGGAGTGTGCATTTCAATAGGTTCATGTCATCTAATCATGAAGAGACATGCAACTGACAGTATTAAAATGGCAATGAAGAACTAGAAAAAAGATTTTTTTTTTGGGCGGAAAAAGAAAAGTTAACGAAGAATATCACATCGTTTCAAAGAAAACAAAGAATATTACATAACAAAAGATATCATATCCACCATTCAGTTAAATCATATGTCTGCAACACAAAGAAAAAAATTCAACTCTATATTTCATTATGACAAGAAAAAGAAAATTAAATAACCGAAAAGAATATTGAATTATAAAAAAATATATTTTCATGAATAACTACATATACATTCCAGACAACAAGAGTTGCAGACAAATTTCATTGTCAATTAATTTGTCCATTAGAATCATAAAATGCTATCTCTCGCCTTTACACCAACCCCTAGTGATTGGAAATGCTTACCTCAAGCATTCCACTTTTAACTGCAGATATTGTTACATCTATGAGGAAAAAGTACAGTGGTGGCATTGGAGGCCGGACCATGTACTCAGCTGGAGCAATAAACTCGACACTACCCTTTGTGAGCTCAGGGCGTTGATCCAAATCAACTCTTCTACCACTAGCATCTAAATGCGCAAAATAATCACCTGTCACTGGAAAAGAAGATCTAGAGTACATAAGCCGAGAAACTTCACAGACATGCAAACAATATGAATAAATCCAACTAATCAACTATTAACGATAATGAACATTTGGAAAAAAATATAAGATACGGAAACATGCAGCTAGAAGCTGGTGAACGATGTAGAGATCAACTTCATTTCTATTAGGAGAGTAACAAAATTCCACTTTTGGCAGTTGGCCAGTGTACGGAGGCTCATTATAAAAATGTTCCTGTGCTCCCTTCTATGTGCAGGCATACTCATGCATGCATTTGTATGTGGGCCACACACACTCACACGAACCCCCGGGCGGAGGGGGGGCCAATTATATAATTGATTCTGCTTTTCAGTAGATACCCCTACATTATGTAGCCGAAACCATATTATCAAGAATTAGAAGTACTAATTGATTGATAAGGGTTTTAATGATTTTATGAGGAGTAAAAAACAAAATGCAAAGGTCATAAAGGGAAACAAGAAGGCAAAGATGTGTTGAGAAGAGTACTAATCATTTATATAGCAAATAATGAAAAATAGGCAATAAGCTATCCTCTTTTCTTCTAATATTTTCCTTCTAAATAAAAGGTAAGATCGGAGGTAAGTGCAAGTGATTTTTGTGGCTTCTGTACAAAGTAACTGAATAAAATGTAAAATGATATAAGAAGAATTCTTAAGAATTTAAGAACTGCACTGACCAGAGAATTCAATGGACGACACGATATTAGCAGACAAACACAAAAGCTGAAGCACTAATGATATGCTCTTAACATATCAAAGCTAGAGAAAACTTACCATCATTAAGCAACGAACAAATGTTGCATCTCCACTTTCTGCCACTATCTGTGAATGTGACGTACGGATTCACATAAGTGCGGCACCTTCTACAACGAATGATGCCGGTTGTGGCAAAATTGACTATAGGAACTTCTTCCTGAACAAAGATGAGTTCGTAATTAAAGATTATTATATATATATGGTGAGGGCTCATACTAAACATATCAACGAACAGCAAAGCTATTAATGAATAGAACTTACGCCATCAGGAGATTCTGCAAGCGGACAAACAACTGCTCCAAGAGGCAGATGCCACCTTGATGCCAAGGACTGAGAATTTGGTATGCCACCTGTTGTCAGGCGTAGGCATCTAGAATTACAATTCATGGGAAACATTGCATCCAAAGAATTTGGTTCTATGTCACCATCCAATGGCCTTGGTAACTTTTCAGGATCGAGTCCTGTATTATAAGATCCTGGAACAGACCCAATAGAGAGTGAGCTGAAGTCTTCAGCCAACCCCTGCGACATGCCCATGGGAGGTGCAACTCCAGGATGCTGCATTTGGTCCCTTGCATAGAGCCCTGCTGGAGTTACATTAGGTGACGTTGGCACATAACCTCTTTGTTGAGCAGAAAATGGTGCTGATGACACAGCTGGACCATAGCCTCCTTGCTGTGAAGAAAATGAGACAGGCTGCACTGACGGAGCATAAGCAGCAACATCTGATTGAGTAGTAGGGCGCCCCGGAAGTGGAATAGGCGGCCGGAAGGCTCCTGCGGCAGTCATATAAGATGGTCCTGTTGGTGGTGGTGGTGGTGATGATGGTTGAACATGTGGCCTGGGAGGTAAGAAGGGTGAATCTCTAGATGAAGGGGGAACATTAGTGTTTGGTTGTCCGACTCTCATGCTTTGAGGTGGAGATCCCATGGGTATTGAAGGCAGTTGGGACTGAGGAAGAAGAGATACAGGAGAAGATGAAATAGTACCTCCAGGAGGTCTACTTTGTGGGGGTGCAACAGGCTGGCCCATTGATGTATGCGGAGGTGGACCAGGTGGCACTTGAACTGCTGAGGGGAACTGTGGGGTTTGGAAATGCTGGAAGGGTCCTGCAACTGGTGGGCCATATGATGATGACGAAGATGGTGGAGGTGGCCTGACTGGTTCATTAAGCCTATCTGGTGGCGGAGGTACAGAGCCAGTGCGCTCTAATCCACCTAAAGACCCAGATGAGATGGAAGGTGTTAGAAATTGGGAGGCAGGCCTAAAGGCAGAAGCTTCTGATCCAACAACGGGACCAGAGGATGTAAAAGGTGTTGTACTTGGAGAAGAAGCAAAGGGTGTGGAGGCGGGTGGTCTTAAAGGGAAGTTTGGACGATTAGAATTTTCAGTCCCCATAAATATAATGTCATATATCACTCTTGATCCACTTAGATTCTATCCGGCATGCACAACACGTAAACAACAAATCAATAGGCGTGACAGCGGATATAATCATGCCAAAATATAAACTAGCAGTAAAACTCAGAACAAACTAATGCATAGTGCAAATTCATATTATCGTGCATCAAGTAATTGAATGCTAACAGTTGCATAGTGAAAGAGTTATTCAAAATCTCATTTTTCCCTTTTCAAATTCAATTTTCTCAAGATGGCAGTAAGTGTCTCTTTTCATATGAGCAGCCATACAAATGCAAAGGGCTTTTTACATGCTAGCAGTAGGGTGCTTATGTCCCAACAGCCGGGCATTTTGGAGAAGGAAAATGGATTCAAAATAATTCGGCACTTCTACTGAACCAAACTAAAAAGATACCAGCTTTCAACCAGTGGACACATTAAAGTAGGTGAAAACTCTCAAATTATCTCTCATTATTAAACAATAATAATAATTGCCTATTAACAACTACGATTGAAGCTCAGAGAAAGAAAAATCAAAGAATTGTACATAAGTAAGGTCATGAATCGCGCCTAATTAAACTGCAAAGGCGTCCAAACCAGTAAACCTCGTTGAGTCTTAACATACCGATCCCAGAACTCCAATAAACCCTAAAATTAAAGGATGAAAAAACACTCTATATGATGAAGATTGACAGCTTGGACAATAGTCGAATGGGCAAACTCGAAATCTAATTGTAATAATTAATAAAAATTAAAATTTTGCAATCAAATTAACAATTAGAAGCATGGAATGCGTCGGATAGATAGCTGGGTAAAATTATTGACCTGATCGAAGATCTCGCCGGCCTAGAGTAGAATTTGAATACTTAAGAGGCCGCCGATCGGAGAGTGCATGTGCAGTCCTCCTTTCTCTCACGACCAAGTACACTGTAAATAATAAGAATATATAAAAATAAAAAATGAAGACTAAAAAAAATTAAAAAAAAATGAATTTTGCTATTTAAAAAGGAAAAGACTTCCTGGCGTTTATAGTGTATTTTAAATCAATATGATATACATCTATGTATGTCATATAAAAGATAAGTTTTTTAACAAAACTTTCCTGGAAGTGTTTGAAAGAGAATCTTTAAACAAATACTACAAAAAAACAAAACTAACACATAGTAAAATTTTATTTTTCAGCACATCACATTACCTGATAATCACATATCCTTTTCGTCACATTCTTTGTCTCTTTGTTTGTCCAAATATAATTATTCAATAAATATTAAATAATAATATAATTATAATATAAAAAATAAATAAATATTACAAATAAAAATTAGAGTAAATTTTGTAATAAAAGTCCCCAACCTTTGCAATGATTTGCAATTTCTGAAAATTCTTTAGATAAAGAGAACGGAAAACCGGAGAAGTAGGGGGAGTGGGGGGGGGGACTAGAAGGACTGGTGCCCAACATTGGAATTTGAACTAACAAGGTCTCAAGTTTTCCCCTGAAAAAAAAGTCTCAACTTTTCGAAAATTGGCGTCATTTATACAAATTCATATATTAGTATGACTATCGCCAGTTAGTTAGTTCTCTCTCCATTTCAATTATATAAGCTTGTTTGTTTTTTCACAACGATTAAGAAAATTTATTGGAAAGATAAGTTTTACAAATAATTTTTCTATTCTACCACTATTATTTGACTAAGATAATACTACCTCCATCCGACGAAGATAGTCTATCATTCTTTTTTCATCTTTCCCAAAATACAATCTACTTTCCTTTTAAAAATACAGTTGAAATATTAGTTCTCTTATATGCCTCTATTTAATATGCTTAATTATAAAAAAAATAGAATTATTAAAGTGTAATAATTAATAAATGAGATCGGAAGAGCACAGAAATAATGTTAAAATTTATTTTTCAATATTATTAAATAAACTTTTCTTGATCAATGTGAAAAAAAAGAATAAGACTATCTTTGTAAAAAGGGGGTAGTAGTTATGGTTAAGTAAATTAGATAAGGTTATTTTAGTGAAAGAACAAATAAACACTCATCATTTTAGAAATAAGCCACTATATGAGTCTTTTCAAACATTTTCGGAAAGTTTTGTTAAAAAACTTCCCTCTCATGTGACATACATGGATGCATGCCATGTAGATTTAAAATATTTGGGACAACTAAAAAACGAAAACAAACCTATATAATTAAAAGCAAGGAATAAGAGAGCGAAGGAATAGAAAAACATGGGAAAATATGGGGGAGAGAGAAGGTGAAACTCAGAATAGAGGAGAAAGATGAATCTAGGAGGTGAATTGATATCACATTACTTCTGAATGATTCTACAATTTAGAAGTTAATGTCCCTTAAATAGACTACTAGATAACAAAACTACTAACTGAGAAACAGGGAGCTCACATGAAAATATGGAATATGCACACAATCAACCGTAACATGATAATGGACTGGTTGTTACATAGGCATCGTAAAATGAGGTTCGTTCAAGTAAAGAACAATTGATAAAAGAGTAGTTGATAAAGTGTTGTTGCACCAGAACGGATCATAGGCAACAATTTCATCTAACTGACTTTCTATTGGCACTTGGGCTATGACAGTGAGTTCTACACCGAGGATTGGAGCACCATCATAGATATCGTCGCCATTGAACTGGTCATATTGTTTGGGAGAGGGAGAAATTTTAATTGCGAATGCTTTGGTTCCGGGAAGGAAAAGAGTTGAACATAATGACTATTGAAAGGCTTGAAGTTCGGTTACCACCACCTGCAAAGTAACATTAAGCTTGTCTAAAGATATGAAGCGTGATTCATGTTGGGCTAAAATTTCATTGACTCCGCGATGAAATTTAGCATCCATGATCGAGATGGCTCTGATACCACTAATATGTATAATTTTTAAGAGCAAAAATATAAAAGATGCAAAGGAATAGAAGAACGTGAGAAAATAGGGAAGAGATGGATGGTGGGGGAAGAGATGGATGGTGGGGAGAAAGATGAATCTAGGACGGGAATTGATATCATATTACTTATTAATGTTTGCTGCAACTCAGAAGTTAATGTCTTTTAAGACTACTACCCAAAAAAAAATATACATATATATATATATATATATGAAAGAAAAATGGAAAGACTACTCCATAACAAAGCACTAACTAAGAAATAGACAAATCACATGAAAATGGGGAATATGCATTTGACCAATCATAACATTATAATGGACTAGTTGTTACAGCGAGTCAGTAACAACGAAACTGAACACTGCAACTTGGTTTTCTCTTCATCCACTTCAAGATAGTGTACAAATCATCATTTGAGATATATTTAATAATTTCAACACAAAAAGAAGTTGATGCCTTTTCTTTTTTCTTTTTTTTTTTTCAATTAAAACTTTAATGTAGAAATTGTAGCCAAGTGCTTTTATTTATCAAAATTTCAATGGATGCCCTTAACCCCAAATCAAAATTTCACAATCCTAGCCATCTCTTCCAAATCCTTCATCGCGCAAGCGTTATGTTTTATGCCACCCAATATAATATTCTTCAAAGCTGGTGTTTTGACTATCCTCAAGTTCATAGTAAATATGTCCAAATCTGCCATCGGTTCAATCACGGCCATGTGAAGATTGAATGATGATCTAATCAACTTAAAGTTCTGAACAAATGATAACAATCACTCATAACCCTCCAAATTAATGATATTATCAGTGGTGGTACTTGGTTTAATGAAGGTAGAGGTTTGGATTTTCTAGTGAAATGGAGTGGGGCGGAAACAGTGGAAGAGGTGGCGGAGCTAATCTTACTATACCCTCAGACAAAGGGACTAGTAAAATAAGGGTTGATTCTTAGGTCATATCCAGATGGCATGTATATCTCTATAAGAGTACACAGTTAGGGGTAATGTCTATCTATCCTTTTTCAGAGAGGCCTCGTCAACCCCGTTGAAGAGAATGGAAGATAGAAAGTCATAAAGTATTTTGACTTTCCAGTGACCCAAGAATTTTCAGAGTCGTACGGGTTTAAACGTAGAGTTGGTCTTTAGAATCAATTATAGCAAGTGCCGTAGAAGTAGAGAGAAATGAGGCCAGTTGTATATAAGCTTTACATAAATGCTACGATTGACCCTGGCTATGTTGGGTTTCTTTACTCAAGAAACCCAAGGTAATGATGAAAAGAGACCCAGGTGGGATAAACAATGGAAATGGGAATATATGATGGCAATAATTTAAAAAATTATTTCCTAAAGTCAAGATCTTCTTAATGTTTAAATCGATTCATGAGATCCATGAAATCATCTAAAGAAGGGTGCAACCGAAGGTATAAACAATGAAAAATAACAACAATTTCTAGATTGAAAATTAAGCCAATCAAACACATGTAATTAACATTTCCCATCAAGATAAGTTCTAGGAAATATAATTATCTAGAATTTATTTTCTTTTCATACAAATTCCATACTTATAATCAGAAGGACACTTTAGTGTATATTTAATTGCCAAAGATTGTTCATGAATAATGGTTTTTTCCACCTAAATTCCTATTTTTGTGGTATTTGATTGTCATTTTCTTCATGGAAAATGTTTTTCACATTTTGGTCACTCACCAAATTTTCCTTGAAAATAAGGAAAATATTTTCCTAAGGGGTGTTGTAGGTTTTTTTTTTTTCTAGGCAATTTATATTTTTTCTCGTGAATTGGATTTTCATTAAAACATGTTCAATTTATTTTTTTATAGAATTTGATTACTAGTAATAATGGAATTGATAGGAAAATATTTTCTAAGTAAATTTCATGCTTGCAATCAAATACACCCAAGTTTTAACCTGTGAACATAGGCACGTCTAGTTGAATTAACACTTAATTCCTGCAAGCACATAATCAATTTCTTCCCATTTAACCCCAAATATGATTTGGAAAAAAATTCAAGAAACTTTAGCAACTATACATGACTTATTATTGCAAGTGCTTGGCTCCAATGAAATGCGAAGGAGCCTAGCATGTATGAAGATTGAATGAATAATATTTTCATCGACCTATAACTATGATAAATAGTACAAAGATAGGAGATCATAAGGAAACTTGAATGAAAAGATACAATTGTGATCACAACCTATACAAAAATAGGTTCTCTACAATGGAAAAAATATTACAACAGGAAAGGAAAATATATCAAATAATCATTCCAAGCTAAGTAATGATTGAACATGTAGCATCTTTATCCAAATGTGACGTGTGGCTCGGGTAATCATAGTGTTTGTATCTCTCAAGTAGGTCTCATGATCAACGAGTTTATCATATAACTCTTCAAAAGTTATGCTTGGCAAAGATTCGATCTAAGCGTGTCCAGGCATCATGAGGAGGTGTAGATGAGGCAATAAGTGGGATGGTTGATTCAGTAAGAGAAGCAACAATAGCATGCAAGATTAGTTGATCTTGCCATTTCTATTGATTGAATGCAGGTTGACTTGTTTTGTGTTATTGATAGTGAGGGTTTTAGAGGGCAAGGATAAGAAACATCAAGATAACCCATCAGATCGAGACCGTAAAAGAGAGATGAGAACTGCAATTTTCAAGAAAAATAATTTGTGGATGTGAGATGAAGTGGTAGATGTGTAGATGCATTAATTTATATGAGGAGAGGGTACAATCTTAGTGGGAAATTGCAATTCATTGGTGGAAGTAGCGTTGACGTTTGAGGCTTCAGTAGTTTGGGACATGGTGATGGGTGAAAGGAGAGGAGGTGATGAAAATTTTTCAAGAAGTGGAAGGTCATCAGTAAAGGAGAATGAAGAGGTAGACTCGTTAGAGATTTTTAGGCTGTGATACCATATGAAGATTGCATGAATGATATTTTTCGTTGTTCCGTAACTCTGAATAAATAGTATAAAGGTGGAAGATTTCAAGAAAACTTGAATAAAAAAGTACAATTGTGATCCCAATCTATAGATAAATAATATCTATACATTAGAAAAGGTAAAGATATCAAATAATAATTCCTAGCTAAGTAATAGTCGAACGCATAGCGTCTTTATCCAAACGTGAAGTGTGATAGTAACGTCGTCACTTGTAATATCCTTAACAGAATGCACCTCTCAAATTCATCCACCAATTTCACATTCACAACATTAGCATTTGGTTTATTAGCCAAATACCCTCAAGTTTTATCATCACATTCTTTGGATTTCTTCAAGTATTTATATGCCATTTTTGTTAACTAGTATTGGTTTGACTTCGAGAAAGCTTTTAAATCGAATTAATCTCGATTTTCAAATCTGGGTCAATGACAATTTTGTCGAAATTACAGGGATGATTAAATTGAATGGATCTCCATCCTCTATTGATGTTCATGTAAAGCTTCAATTCCTTCCTTCTTTGTTCAATTTCTTTATAGAGTACTAGTGATTCACTCGTGTGTTGCATGAGAAAAACTATTTAAAAAAGATTAAAAAATAACTGACCTGCAACTAAACCAGCATAAGTCAAAGAACTTAGATTTTGACCTAGAGAACGATTTATCTTTCAAATTACAGCACAACGAACCACTAAAGCAACAATGAAAATGTTTAAATAGTTTTCTTAATATGCTTACAATATCCATAAAACATTGGACTAACCAACATGCTCAAAAGACAAATGTTTACTCAAAGTAAAATAGAAAAAGGCAAATATACATAGTAGGTGGATACAAACACCCAAAATTGGCTATTAGTGGCAAAGCTACTGGTTTAATCCATCTTGTCGAATTACCCTCAAAAGCATATATTATGGGTGGAAAACAAACATCGTGTGTGAAAGTTATACTCATTTCTTTGCACGTAGACTATCAAACTTGCCAAACAAATAGATTGAATGGTTCAAATAATTTCGACATTTTTAGAAACATGGAAAATGACGACTAAAATAAAAGAGATGAGATAGCTTAGAAAGTTACTGATCAATTAATTAAAATAGCAAAAAGAATTAATAATTAGTAAAAGAAAAAAAAAAAGAGAAAGTAAAAGTTGACTGAAATTGTTGAACATGGGAAACGGAGAGGAAAAATTAGATGGACTCTTGTAATATATATATATATGTATATATATAGAGACACGCACGTAGATATATAGATAAGATTGAGATTAAGACTAATTAATTATTAATTATACCATAAAAATCTGCAACGAAATAACTGACAGCTAAGACAAAAGAGATCGGACAACTTAGATAATTATTGAACAATGAATTAAAATAGAAAAAAGAGATAATAATAATAATAATTGATTAGTGTCAAAATTTGTATATTTGATATATCATTTCTAAGGTACTAAATGTTCATTTGATAGTAAGCCAAACATTTTTTTGAGTTAAATCGATTTTTATGCCACAATTCCATTTTGTATGAACATATGGTCTAAAAATGCAATTAACAGAAGTATGTAATCATAAACTTATTGAGAAGTTTTATACATGAAAAATGGTGCTTATTGATACTTTTTTTATGTGTTGCAAGTATCGGAAGTTGATGGTGCAAATGGATCAAGACAAGTCCGGAAGCAGGGGCGGAGGGACGAGGGGGGCGATCGCCCCGGCAAAGTCGGTCGCCGCAATGGTAGTCACCCCGGCAAAACTTTTTGAGAATTCAATTTTTTCTTGTTGAAAATCTTGAATCTGGCAACAACACAGCAGTAGTGGAGAAGAAGGCATCTTTTTCAGGAGTTTTTTCTTTTCTTTTTCCTTTTTTTTTTTTTTTGCGTTTCAGTCGAGGCTTCTGCAAAAATAGTGTGTTTTGCAGAGAAAGGAAGAGGAAGACGAAGCAGGGTAGTTGCACATGTCTCAAAAAAACAATTGACAACTTTCTTTTCTCTTTCATATGTTTGACTTTTGTGCCAATGATAAGATAGTACACTTCTCCACCATCTTCTCTCTCAGTCACTATCTTCTGTCTTATTCATATATTATTTATTATTTGTAATAAGTTTATTTTTTTTTTGGCCAAGTTGTATTAAGTTTATTAGTACATATGTTTTTAAGCAAACTTCTTGTCAAGTAAAACAATTTTGAAACACCTAAATTTTAATTACGTAATGTTAAGTTTATTAAAACAAATAAGCATTACTTTCCATCAAAAAAAATAAATAAGTAAAAAATTACTCGGCAATAATGCATCTAGACATATCTAATTAGTCCAATACTAAAAATAAACCCAAGTTTACTTGTTATCTATTTTATAATGTATCTAAGAGAATTGAGGTTGTTTTATCTTTTGTACTATAATATCTATTTGTTTTTGTTTGCAACTAATGGATAAGTAGTGGTTAAAATTATTATATGTACTTGTGATTTGTGTATTTGGAAAAATATTATTATATTTCAGGTTTGATTTAAACTAATTTATGGAAGAGACTATGTTTTTTTAAATTTTTATATATTCTAATATTTCTAGGGCAATTTCATTTTCAAAAATTTATTATATAAAAAAAAAATTCAAGGGCTTTGCCCCCAAACCCTCGTGAAGGGGGCTCCACCCCCTTCTAACCCCCAGATGGTCAGTCTCTAATTTCGCCCTAGCAAGATTCATATGCTGGCCACGCCACTGTCCGGAAGGTCAACGATTACGTCTACCATAAGCAATTGTCAAAGAAATAATGATAACTGAAGTTCCAGCGGTCCAATGAAAATGATTCAAGGGGGAATTGGAAAGAAAATTAAATATCTACAAAATCATCCCATGACTAGATTCAAATTCGATTTTCAAATTTATCAAAATTCATCGTGAAGTTGCAATTTGTGTTCTTATCAAAATAAGGTGTCGACTAATATGCAGCCTTTAGTATTTTGATCATATCAAGAGTTCTAGCCAACGGAATGAAGTAATTCAAGTTGAACTATAAAGCTAAGAGATTTATCTACAATATTCATCTTGCTACATGTACAGCTGTTGGTTGTCTACAATATTTATCAAAATCTTTTCTGGTTGTCTATTGGCCATTTTGGTCGACTGAATATTGTAGACAACTAGAAAAGATTTTGATAGTCAGACTTGCTACATGTACAACTGTCGGTTTTTCACGCATATTTTGATCTTTACTTATCCAAATTCAATGCTTTTTGTTCCATTAGAAAGATAAATGGAATGGCTACAACTCATATGTTATCATCAGCTTCTGAATTTGGACTAAACATCTTCCAAAATCTCCTATAATCTGCAAGTTGATACATTTACATGATAGCTATTGGACAAGTGGGCAGTGCTCAGTATTTGGACATATCTCGGCCTACAACAATCCAATTGGCCTAAACTTTTTTCAAAACATAGAAAACTCATTTTGAAACAATTTTTGTTTTGGTGATAAGATCAAATTCGATGAATATTATCATCCAAATATAGTTACAAGTTACATCAAATTTGCAAGAGCCAACAAATCATGTGGATTAACTTAGATCAAATAACAACAAACAAATTGGTGTATTTTCTCTATATAAGGAGCACTCTTGTGGTCATTGAGGAAAAAAATTTTGGAGAGCAAAAATACATAGGAGGAAGAGACCGAAAGGCCGATTTTGGGACAAGCGAACGCTAGATGTAAAAAATAACTTCTCTTATTCGGTTCTATATTTCTATCTCATGTATATTTAATTTTTATTATTACCTAGGTGAATGATGAAACCATGTTAGTTATTGATTTCAAATATTATGTGCTCTAAACGTCCATGATTTCAGTTTCGTCAATGATAAATTATGCTTTCATCTCTAATATCAAGTATTATTGATTGTTAGAAAATCTATCCATACTTAGTTTTGAAAGTTCAACACATAACTACTTGTGATTCATTAAGTTGTTTACATGTAGTACTTAGACAATTGCATACTTGAAGCAAAACGGGATCTACATTAGATTAGTTAAGGTATTGTGGTAATAAAAGATTGATCTCTTATTATTATTCAAATATTGGAATCAGTATAAGATAGGAATTATTTGCTACATATTGGTGGAATCTGTGACCTTGGTAATTTTCATCATTTGAATTGTATTCGTTAACTTTTCATTCTTTCATACTTTTACTAGTTCACATTTTAATTATTAAATCTCAAAAATTGTCTAGAGCTAGAGTTAAATCTAATTCAAATTCATTGAGTTGTTCCAAATTTATAGCAATTCTTGTCGGATCGACCCCATTACTCACGTTTCTTTATTTGAATCGATTTGTGGGCTTGTGAGTATTTAAAATTGACACAATAACAACAACAAGAACAACAACAAGAAGAAGAATAATAATAATAATCTATATTAAAATAAGAAAGCTGGTTAACCAAATTTTCCCGCCACTTTTCTGGTTCCTTAATCCTTCTTATGATATCATGTCTTTAATTTATTTTTATTTTATATTGTTGTTTAATTTCCAGATGAGGATTCCTATGCATATATCACTCTCGAATTACGCTCCTAAATTGTGAGCTTTCTCTCCTACTCGAGGCCACTAGATCTTTTTTTCAGTTTTTGGTTCTCAATTCGAGTCCAAAATTTTGGGGGAATTGATCTTAATCTAGGAATCCTCCTTATCTGTTTGAAAGCCGATTTCTTCATATCACCAAAACTTCATAGATGATTTGTGGAAAACACAGTTGTCTTCAATCCAAATCCCAACCCTGTTCCGATTCAAACTGGCAATGATTGGAAAGTTCTGGCAACTGCAAAGGAAAAAATTAAAATTTTTTCCGATTCAAAGGAAAGTTCTGTTCAGATTAGTTGGTAGTATTCAGTGACAGATTTATAATTTTTTCCGGCACGAGCTAGAATGGAAAAAATTCAATTTAAATAAAGGCATATTTATAAAAAAAAATTTTATTTAAATTATAAAAAAATTTTCAAGCTAGTACGAGCTTGGTGTAACGATCCGCTCCAATTTGACATGATATTATCCGCTTTGGGCCTAAGCCGTATGATTTTGCTGCTGGGCTTTCACCCAAAAGGCCTCATGTCAGATGAAGTGGATCTCTTAACTTATAAATTAGTCTCATTTTATTTACCCAAGTGATATGGGATTGAGGATATCACAATCACCCTACCTAAAGGGGTCCAACGTCCTCGTTGATTACACTTCCGGTTGGGCTTGACTCTGATATCATCTGTAACGACTCGGTCCACTTTGACATGATATTGTCCGCTTTGGGCCTAGCCTGTACGGTTTTACTCTTGAGCTTTCACCCAAAAGGTCTCATGTCAGATGAACTAGATCTCTTAACTTATAAACTGGTCTATTTTTCTTCATCTAAGCGATGTGGGATTGAAGCTATTACAATCACCCCACCTATGGGGCCCAACGTCCTCGTTGGCCACACTTCTGGTTGGGCTCAACTCTGGTACCATTTGTAACGACCCGCTCCACTTTTTAGTAGAAGCCCATGAACAAAACCATGCGGGCTAGTCTCAAAGAGGACAATATCATGTCAAAGTGGAGCAGGTCGTTACATATGGTATCAGAGCCGAGCCCAACCGGAAGTGTGGCCAACGAGGACGTTGGGCCCCCATAGGTGGTGTGATTGTAATAGCTTCAATCCCACATCGCTTGGATGAAGAAAATAAACC
>CAVNYN010204007.1:0-23015 GCA_963692815.1 Nyctanthes arbor-tristis | reverse complement strand
GAGAATATTATAACACTTTTATTCGCATCTGAGCTCAAACTCTGATCAAATTGCTTTCGTTCACGACTTTATACTGGGTTTCATCACGACTCAGAACCACAGTGCCACCTTACCATCTCAATACACTTTCACTACTGACTTGGGCTCACATCTGAACCTGCTGTTAACAATTGGCGCTAGAGGAACTGTCTCGCTTTATGACGAGTTAGGCCCGAACCAGCATACAAAACCATCTTTTGTACACTTTCTGTTCACAAAATCGTGAAGAAACGACCTGCGTTCGAATAATCGGGAGGCAAGTCCCGCAACACCCTCATTCAACAAGAAGAGTGTGAGGGTAACCAACACGATCAAGTTAACCCTTAAATCCAGGTTCCTCAAACTCAGGTTGAGCTCTTCCAGCGTGAGCTGAAGGGAGTGAGGCAGCAACCAGTTCCTCCTTCGGCTTATAATCCCAGTCAGCAGGAGGATGAGGCTGGTTCCAACCATCGGGAACAATCTCCAGCTTAACCATAGGTATCCCGCCCAGCTCGAACAGCTGTCTCCCACGGTTGTATGGGAGATCCACCAGGGAATGGTGGGAGACATAAGCGCATGGGGGCCTAGCAGAGGGTCGGTAGCATGTCCTTCCCAGTTCAGGAAAGTGGGAAAAATGTCGGTGAGATGGAGAGGCTTTGAAAGCAGGTGGCCGAGTTGGAAAGTCAGAAAATTGGAGGACCCCGCCTTCAGGAGGTTCTACTTTCTACACCCCTTTGCCACCCTGATCCTAGCCTATCCTAACAGAGAAAAAGTGAAGGCTCCCAATATCACCGTATATGACAGCGCCACAGATCCGGTCACTCATATTCACGAGTTTACCGCTTTGATGGAGTTACACGGTGTCAATAAAGCTATTATATGTCGAGCTTCCCCCTAACCCTGGGAGATCATGTACACCGATGTTTTTGCGTTCTTCCCACGGGTTCAATATGTTAATGGGCTGACTTATCTTTCCAGTTTGTTGCAAACTTCATGGGGTCAAAGGTGCGACTGAATCTGAAGGAAGCTTTGTTAGATCGGAAGCAAGGAAATGAGGAGGAGCTGAAGGACTATCTCGCCCAGTACAACAAATAGGTCATGAACACCGATCACGTGTCAGATGATGCCATCTTGCTCGTCGGAAACCTCTGGGTTGTTGCGAAATTCTAGATTCTGGTGGTCGGTTCACCAGGATGGACCAAGGACATATCATGATCTCCTCATGCAAGCAGAGAGGTACATTACTACGAAAGAAGCCAATACTTCTACTTTTGGAGACAAACCTGCCAAAGAACCTGAAAGGAAGGATAGTGATCGTGAGCCTTCTTTCAAAAATGTAGACCACAAACTGAAGGTTTGAAAATCATACGGTTGATTGATTCAAGCCATATCAACCTAAGCCGGATCCACCCGCTATAACTAACATGTTGATTACTACCCCCGAGTTGATCCTGATCTCTTCTAGGGATAAGTACCTTTTGCCACGGTCCATGCCCGTTCGGAAGGATCCGGCGCAGATGGATCCAAATAGGTATTGTAAATATCACCGCTCCATCGGTCACGAAACAGATGATAGTCGCGATCTACAACGCGAGATCTAACTGCTGATCGAAAGAGGTCACACGAAGGAATATGTGGTCCGACCCAGATCACCGGCCAATGTGGAGCTGCCTCCGCCAGTTCAAAGCGCTCCATGTCCAGAGGTTTCGAGACTACCCCTGCTGAGATTCATGTGTTGGTCGGCAGAAATCAGATGATTGAAGGCTCTTGAAACCATAAAAGACGCTTGGTAAAGGAAGCATGCACTATTTACCACTTGGCCACCTTTGGCATGACCCCAGAGGAGATAGCACAGGAATATTTTGGCTTCCCCAAGGCCGATGCGGAAGGGGTCATACATCCCCATGACGATGCCTTAGTCATTACTATGCCTTTGTCAAGAGTCAGGATCTACTGAACCCTAGTTGACTATGAGAGTGCTGTAAATGTTTTGTTCTGGCACACCTTTAATCGAATGGGTCTGAAGAAACGTGACCTCAGATCATACCAAGGAACAATCCAAGGTTTCACAGGCTAGTTAGTCACCCCGAGGGGTCAGGTCACACTAATGGTTGAGTTTAGCGATGAACCCCAGGTATCGAGAACTCTGGAAGACTTTATCGTAATCGATGTCAACTCCAATTACAATGCCATAGTTGGCACCCGATATTGTCCGAATTCAAAGCGGCTACCTGTATTTACCATTACATGATGAAGATCCCCACCACTCATAGTGTAGGCATTGTCTGAGGAAATCAAGAGATGTCTCGGGAATATAATTTGGATGTTCTTCCAAGACAAGTAGCGATGCTTAAGAGCAAAAATGGGCCAGAAATTATAGATGATCCATTAGACCCGAGGATCGGGCCCCAAGAGATGAGGACTGAACCAATGGAGGCACTGGTACAAATCCCTTTGGATGAAACACGCCCAGAAGTTCAGCTATAGATTGGAGCCGAACTGAAAGAACCCATAAGATCAGACCTTATTTCTTTTCTGAAGCGCAATTTAGATATTTTCGCTTGGTCACATAACGATATGGAGGGAATACTGTCAGACTTCTCGTGCCATCGACTAAATGTTGATCCAGCAATGAAGCCGAAAAGGCAAAGACACCAACCTCTCAACGGGGAGTGGTATGAAGCGCTAGTGAAGGAAATAATCAAGTTGTTGGGCAACCGATTTATCTGGGAGGCAACCTACTCTCTCTGGGTTGCTAACCCGGTGTTGGTAAAGAATAGCAACAGTTCTTGGCGCCTCTGCATAGATTTTACCAATCTCAATAAAGCTTGTTCCGAAGATAGTTTCCCTCTCCCGCGAATAGATCAAATGGTGGATGCAACCACCGGGCATGAACTACTAAGTTTTATGGATACCTACTAGGGCTACAGTCAGGTCCCTATGCATGAGCCCGACTAGGAGCATACCTCAATCATCATGGACCGCGGGTTGTATTATTATCGCATGATGCCTTTCGGATTTAAAAATGCTGGGGCAACATATCAGAGGTTAGTGAACAAGATGTTTGCCGTACAAATTGGAAAGTCAATTGAAGTGTATGTCGATGACATGCTGGTAAAGAGTGACAGATCTGGGGATCACATCACCCATCTCCAGGGAATGTTTGATATCTTACGAGTATACAAAATGAAGCTGAATCCTCAAACGTGTTTATTCGGTATCACCTCTGGCAAGTTTCTTGTTTATAAGATAAACCAATGGGGGATTGAGGCCAATGCCGACAAAATTCTGGCTCTCATGGACATGTAGCTACCATCCAGATTGAAGGAAATGCAGAAGTTGACCAGAAGGGCGGTAGCCCTAGGCCGCTTCATTGCGTGCTCTACAGACAAGTGCAAACCATTCTTCATTACTTTACAAGAAAACATAGATTTTTGCTGGATAGAAGAGTGCCAGGCAGCCTTCGAAGCCCTGAAGCAGCACATGGTCACCCCTCCGATCTTATCCAAGCTGACGGAGGTGACGTTCTGACGTTGTACCTCACTATATCATAAACGGTAGTAAGTTCTGTCCTAGTCAGAATAGAGAATGGTATTCAAAAACTTGTCTATTATATCAGCCATTCGTTAAAGGATACGAGAGTTCAGATATCCATCCATGGAAAAATTAGCTTACGCACTGCTGAGCTCAACTAAGAAGCAGAGACCATACTTTTTACTATATCAGGTGGAAGGGCTTAAAAATGATCCCTTACGACAGGCCTTACAGAAACCAGATACCTCAGAAATGATGATGAAATGGTCTATTGAATTGGGGTAGTTTGATATTCTGTTTAAACCCCGACGGCAACAAAAGGACAGGTCGTAGCGAACTTTATGGCTGAATTTACTCAGCATGTCGAACCAGTAGCCGAGCAGTTTGAGCAATGAGAAATGTTTGCTGATGGGGTCGGCAACAGAAGCCTGTTTAGGAGCTAGGGTGGTACTAGTTGGACCAGACAATCAGTTTTACTGTCTGGCTTATTGTTACAGATTCTCGACCACCGACAACGAAGCAGAATATGAGGCCCTCCTTACAGGATTGGAAATGGCAAAGTCAATGGGGGTCACGAAGCTTATTGTCAATAGCGATTCCCGGCTAATTGTGAACTAAATCAATGATGACTTTGGAGCCAAAGAACCTCAAATGATAAAATATTGCGCAAAAGTCAGAAATGAAGTTAGGGCCTTCATAGCCTTTGAATTGCGTTAGGTTCCATGGTCAGCAAACAGCCAAGCCGATGCTCTGACGAGGTTGGCAACCAGAACAAGAGCCGAGTTGATCACCAGTGTGCCAATAGGAAGAATAGAATGATCTGCATTTGATCAGCCTAAACTAGTACTCAACACAACACTGGGTCTCCCCGATTGGAGGGTGGAGATAGTTCAATATCTAAAAGAAGGAAGCCAACCGGATGACAAGGTCAGGGCTCATCAACTAAGGATCAGAGTAGCCCACTTCACCTGATAGATGATGAATTGTACAAGAGAGTGTACTCTAAGCCATTGCTCTACTGCCCAGATGAAAGGGAAGCTGATCACGCCCTCAGGGAGGTCCATCAGGGAATCTGTGGCAACCATTCCATGAGACAGGGACTGGCTTTTAAAATACTGAGACAGGTGTATTACTGGCCTACCCTCAAAAGAGATGCCATTGAGTTTGTTCGCAAATGCCCAGAATGTTAATTCTTCGTTCCAGGTAACAACTCCTCTTCCGATCTACCCTATCTGGGCTCCTTGGCCATTTGCTCAGTGGGGAATTGTTCTGATTGGACCTTTACCCCCCAGGAAGAGGAATACCCAGTACGCGATTGTGGTGGTCGATTATTTTACCAAATGTGTGGAGGCTGAAGCTTTGGCCAAAATCACGGAACATAAAACAACATACTTTGTCTGGAAATCTATCTTCTGCCGCTTTGGGATCCCCCACACTCTGATCACAGACAATGATAAACAGTTTGATAATGCAAAATTCTGGAAATTCTGCCAACAGCTTTAGATCAAAAACCTTTATGCCACTCTGCATCATCCCTAGACAAACGGTCAAGTGGAAATTGTGGATAAAGTTATCAAATAGACTTTAAAAGCCAAATTAGAAGATCTAAAAGGGGCTTTGGCTGAAGAACTTCCATCCGTACTCTGGTCTTAACACATCACCCAGTGAACAGCGACAGAGGAGACCAATGGCTTATGGAACATAGGCGGTGATCCCACTCGAAATCGGTATTCCTTCCTATCAAGTCCTGTACCATGCTTTGGAGAATAATGGCCAAGCACTATTAACCAAGCTGGATTTGCTAGATGAAAAGCAACTCTTGGCAGACCTCAAGAATGCTGCCACAAACAGCTGAATGCACGGTATTACAACCGCAAAGTTAAACTCAAAAAGTTCGAGAGGGGTGAACTGGATCTCAAAAGGGTGTATCCCGCTCAGGGAATGTTACAAAAACCATGGGAAGGGCCACTATGTGTTGCCGAAGTCCTACGTAATGGAGCTTATCGCCTGGAGTATCTGATTGGGAAATGTCTGTCTGGCACACCCTTCGAATGCGGAACATCTCAAAAAATACTATCAGTAAGTGGAAACAAAGTGCACCATCATACGTACTTGAATGACACGTGTAATCATACCTCACGTATGCTTAAACTGTTTTACCATTTTCAATTCAAGACATTTCAGATTCCAAAATGTTATTCGCCGAATGAATCTTGTACAAAATAGGCTCGTTGAGCCCAATCAAGGAAACTCAATTCCCTAGGCTAGATCAGCCCACCACCGGGGCAAAACGCACCCCAAATTACATAAAATAGGCTCGTTGAGCCTAATAAGGAAAACTCAATTCCTTTGGCTAGATCAACCTACCACTAGTGTGAAACGCGCCCCAGATTAAACAAAATAGGCTCGTTGAACCCAATCAGAGAAACTCAATTCCCTAGGCTGGATCAACCCATCACTGGGGCAAAACGCACCCCAGGTTACACAAAATAGGCTTGTTGAGCCCAATCCGGGAAACTCAATTCCCAAGGCTCGATCAGCTCATCATTGGGGTAAAACGCGCCCTAGGTTACATAAAATATGCTCGTTGAGCCCAATCTGGGAAACTCAATTCCCTAGGCTGGATCAGCCCACCCCTAGGGCAAAACGTGCCCCAAGTCAAACGATAGGATTCTAAAATACACGTCTTTGCCAAGGCGACTCACAAACCTACAAGGAATCTGAGCTCATTTACACATAACGGGCCTCAGATTGGGGCAAAAGTAGGGAAAAAGCCCACAATACACACCAAAGGACAAAGTACAAGCAAGAATCCTGGTCGGCCTAAATGGACCGATCAGGATCCACCAAAGGCAAGGTTTTAATATTTTGCTTAATTCTAGTTGTGAAATATCTTACCCAATGAAAATATTAACAATCAGTCAGGATCGGGAAAATCCTGACTGAACAATACAGCTGATAAATCTTAAGATTGGAGATTCATAAAGCGTTCAAAAATAAAAGTGATAGCATGATAAGTTTGAAAATTAATGTGCCCATTCGGGGTCGTTACAAACAACACAGGTAAAATTTCGTGAATATGGGATCAGAATGGAAGCCAAACCTTACACAAATTTTTAATACTTTGCTCAAATTACTTTGTTCAAATTGCATTATGAAGTATCTTGTTCGATGAAACAATTAAATTTTGAGGTTCAGACCGTGACCCACTGGATCAGATAAAAGTTACCGATCCTATCTATGAAAAACTCATGTAATTGGGTAAAATCGAGATCGGCCAATAATGGCCGATTACGATAGCAGTGCGTGATAACCAACAAATTCCTGACCAAAGCCCAGATAGGGGATGCAATTTCACAATAAAAAGATGCAATATTCTCGATTCAGTTGAACAAGAAAATAAAGTCCGGTTCGCGCAAAATGAACAAAATACAACTAAGCATGATAAACAAAGGCCAGAGTCTGGGTTCACTCCCCATCCTGGCCGGTAGCTCCCTCACCACTAGTGGGAACCACTTCCTTTGGCTAATCCTCCAATCCGGCGTATGTAAGAGCATTCCCAAACCGGCCTTCTTCTGCATCACTCTGAACATGGACAATCAGGGTCTAGACATCGGTGCCATCCACTGATGGCTCCTCAGCCTCTTCTTCGTCCAAAACCATAACCTCTAGATCGGCATCCTTCTGAGCAATAAAGTTCAGCTCGTGCTCAACCTTCAACTTTTCCAGAGATTCTGTCAGGGAGCTGAGGTTGGCAAAGGGAAGAAGTTTGCTCACTTGGTCCAACATACTCTTCTGACCGAAGATAATCGAGTCCAGCTGATCGGCCTCGTATAGTTTAGATTTACGAAAAGCCCTGACATGGGAAGCATAACCCTCATGTGCTGCCTTCCTAGCCTGGCTGAGTTCGGCCTGAAGCGAATCGACATTCGACCTGTAATTGCTCTCCATAACCTAAATGTTAGAAGTGTAGTTCTGGAGATAGGTCAAATGGCCTGTTTTCTCATTTGCTAAAGCCTGTTTGATCTTGGTTAATTTCTTCTGCAAAGCCGCCAGCTCTACCCAGCTCTTGTCTAACTCATCCTGGAGCCTTTTAGCATTTTTGATTATGTGATTGACCTTAGCTCGAGAGTGTGTAAGGGCGGAAATGAGCTGACCGACTAAGGACAATGCCAAACTAATAGCCTCTATTGCATCCATCCCTTCTAGATCCCTAAGTCATAGGACCATGATCAACCTGGCGACCCTATAGATCATGGGTAATTTTCCGTTCTTCTTGGCAAACTCATTTGCCCTCGGCTCATAGACAGGTAAATAATACCAATCTGAGTCCTTTTTAGTGCCTGAGCGAGCAGCGACTATATTGGAATGTTCTCCTAGGGTCTCAGACCAGATCCCTTGGTCCTCGTTGGAGGAGGAACTTTGACCTGCTCCGGGGGTCTTTTTTGGGGTCCATTGGAGCATGAGTGACTTCTGGCCCTTTAGGAAGAGATTTCCCGACCCTGGTTGGGTGGTTGGCTTTGGCTTTCTTTGTACAGAGAGCAGCAGCGGCCTCTATGTCTTCCTCAGTTGGTTCTTGATGGGTCACTTTCTTGCTTTTATTCTTTTTGGGAGGTCGATATTCAATATTGTCATCTAAAAAAAGAAGAGGAGTATGTTAGTGGCGAGCAAGAAATTTAGCTAAGTGAGAAGTAACGATGTGCAGACCTGGCTATCTCCGGACCAGAGTAGGACAAAGGCCGAGGTCGGAAGGGGTAGTGAGTCTAGCTTTCCACGAATTATCTTCTGTAAAGAGTTCCTAGTAGTGAATACCTTCGAGTTTGTCCCCCAGCAGGTCAAAGAATTTTGCTTCGAGATCCTCTGTGTGATTATGCTTCACGTATTCTACAATAAAGGAAGGTGTCATGAGAAAGTTAAATGGCAGTCATGGATAAGTCACAAGGTGGAAAACGACTCACTATAAATGATAAATCTTTCCAGGACGGTGGTGTCGTCTGGTACGCGAGGTTCCAATCTCCAGTCCCCTAAGACCCAGAACCAGTCTAATGGCCAATTTTTTATTGAGTCTAGGAGGCCCTTGATCGGGTTAGTGAGACCCTGACGCACAATGGCGTAATAAAAGCCCAATCGGGCCCTATCCTTCTTGAACTCGTAAAATTGGCTGAAGACTTTTGGCGATGGCATCTTCTCACCCAAGTCCTTCCAGAAGATAATGAACCCCAGGATCGATCATCCTCCAACCATTGGGAGTGACCTAAACAGAGACCATCTCAAAAAAGCGAAAGTAATTAGTCACGATACACGGTAGTGGGAACCTTAGGCTGGCATCCATGCCTTTGGTGCAAGCCATGTAGCCTGAGGGAGGACGATGCATCTCGTCCCTTGGTTGGGGAAGAATGGATTTAACATTTTCTGGGATCTTCTCATGCCAAGCTTCGAGTTGAGCCACTTTAACCCAAGATCGTAAACCAATTGTTACCCACGGTATCCCACCTGGAGAGGATATGGTGTCGATGGTTCGTCCTCCACTGAGGGCGATCGAGGCCCATGCACGGCCTCAAAGGGAACCTTCCCTTGAGAAATGACCTCATCACCTCGCACGGTACTGCCTTCGCTGGGTTCGGCTTCAGGGAGTGTGGAGGGACCAGGCGGATAATCAAAACCGACACCACCATGCTCTGTTTCAAAGACCTCCTCTTGACTATATTGAAGTTCTTCCTCACTGACGGTCCAGCCTTCTGATTCCGCAGTCCTTTCATCTCTAGAGCATGAGGCAGTTTTACTTTCGACCTTAGTGTCGTCATGGTCATCTAAAGATCCCGATGAGAGGAAGAATGGGAGTACTTAATTCTGATCTTATGCATTGTTTCCCGAGGAAAAAATGGTAATAAAAGCAAAGGTTAAAAAAAAAGGGAGAAATGGTTGTTTACCTAGTAGATGGCTGTTCAGAGAACCTGACCGGTAAAGGAAGAACAGAGTACCTAATAGGCTAGTGAGAGAAACTTTGCAGAGAAAACTTTGGAAAAAATATAGAGAGGATTGTGAAAATGGCCCCTATTTATAGTAAAGGGACATAGAACTCGAAGTGATGCTTCTCGAACAGCAGAGTACCTCATTAGGTATGTCCATACGCCGCCAAAACGAGAATCAACGATCTGACAAACTAATCCTTGTGTGCCACGTGTCGAAGACCGTTGACTCGGTCAGTGTGCTGACGTAAGGAGCTGAGATGACGGCCACTCATCTGAGCTTATCTATATAAGCATCGTTTGCCTGTATCTGGCTGACCGATCCCAATTTACAGCAAATGGTGTGGGCAATTGTTGATACCAATTCGCCACATAAGTGACTCAAACGCACGGGTGTCTGTATCTGAATAGGATCCTTTTGGCCGATCTGGAGCTTGGTCTTGACTGTTATCCATGGCTATATACGGCAGGATGTGAGATTGGCTTTTAACGGTCGATCCGGGTTGCATGGTCCGAGGTAGATTATGAAGGATTGTAACGATGAGCGTGTGGAGGACACGATGAAGGCGTTGATAGTTAGTTTGTTATTTAGACAAGACTAAACTAACATTGTACTTAGTATAGTCAAACTAAGTTTATGTCCGAACAGAATGTATAAAATTCTTAAAGCATCCCGGGTCTCACCTATAAATATAGACTTCGAGGTGCCATTTAAGGGGCGGGCTTTTGGCCTAGATAATAGAAATTAGAGAACGAATGTTTATAACATTTGTATTCGCATCCTACCTCAAACTCTGATCAAACTACTTTTGTTCACGACTCCACACCGGGTTTCATCACGACTCAAAACCACGGTGCCACCTCACCATCTCAATATACTTTCATTGTTGACTTGGGCTCACATCTGAACCTACTGTCAACCGTAGATTTCACAAATTACCGGGCGGAAAGATTATCTTAGTAGATTTCACAAGAAAGATATGGAATTCTGCCAACGGAGAGAGAAATTATAATACATTTTTAACTGACCTGAATATTTTCTTTATGGCTTTTTCTATTGTCATGGGATTCTCAAACATGATGCGATTGAAGAATTGATATGTCGTATTAAAGATTTTGTCAATGTACGGAGGTTCCATTCATCTAATGCAGGACGTAGAGGAGTCCCAGTCGTCCTATCCGTTCAGGTTTATACGTTACAAAAAGAAAAAGAATCCACTGATTTTCCTAAACAGCGCGCCATAATAACCAACTTGTTAAAAGTACACAAAGGTGATTGGTTTACTAAGTTTCTTGAGAGGTCTCCGGCTTACAAATTTAGAATAGAATTTGATCATTGGACGCTAGGAGATTTTTTGTTTAAGCAAGCTTTGTGTTGAAGAAGAAATATTGTTCTTGTCATGTTCACATGCTTATCGTTACGAGTGCCGAATCCATTGGCTACAGAAGGGGAAAAAGTGTCCATTGTCTCGCACACCTATGAACTTGCAAGATTTCCTTGGAGCATTGGGAGATTTTGAGTCACCAACTTGGTTTCACAGTGGATTAACCAATCTCTTTCATAACATTTTCATGCTTTGGAGTTCCAATAAGTTTGCACTATCTAACTTTTGAGTTTCAACTTTTATGGGACGTAATACATGCATGAAAACTTAGGAGGAGAGCTTAATATTTAAGATTTATAGAACTTTATTTTATGGGGTTTATCATAATTATGTAAAAAATTAATTAAGTCGGGTGCTGCAATCAGATAATAGTTAAACACAATTTTTGTTTTCATCCGCTAAATTAGTTGATTAATTTTCACGAGACTCAAATATCAAAAATCACTTGAATCTCATCTATTTTTTTGTTTTTCTTCAAGTAGAAATCACTTTAGTTGAAAGATATAAAATTGACTCTAAACAGACTGAATCAAAATCAAATATAAGGGCCCTAATGTTTACTCAACTAAAAAAGCCCCCAATATTTTCTCAAAATAATGGATGGTAAATATATTTATAAAATCTAATTAGGACTCGAAACGATTGTTGGTAAATAGATTTTATAAAATCTAATTACGACACCATTATAGAAAATTAATCCTAGGAGGATCGTCGGCAGAAGAAACCCAGATTCGCTCCTGAATTCGACGGCTTGCACTGTTTTGAGACCACTGTTCCTCGCTAATTCTTCTTGTATCCAATTCTTTTTGGTATATAATTGATACGATTATTCTTTGCTCTTCATTTAATCTAAAATGTTGGGTTGATTTATTCCACTCTCCGGTCATTATTCAATGACTTATTTTTTATTTATTGATTTGTAGCATCAAAGAGTAATTGCAAGCAACAGTACGGTAATTGGCTCAGTTACATCAATTAAAATCACCAGTACGAGCTGTTATTCCATGTGCAACTAGATTATCAAGCTTCAATTCTAAACAATTTTATGTCATTGAACTATGTGTTAAAGATTAGTACAACACTTGCACGCAAGTGAAGGGATGGCAATCTAACCACCACTCGCACTTAATATAGGATCAGCCCGCCGTTCTTTAATTAGGTAATAGAAGCGGCCGGGTAATAGAAGCGAGTTTGGAACAATTGTTTGCTCCATCGAGGGTCCATGACAAGTTTGGGACAGGGTGAACCCCCCCCCCCATGAACCCATCAATGCATCTTCTTCATTTTTCCTTACAAAATTGAAATACTAAAAATTTATAGTGGCAATTGACATTCTACGTTCAAGCTCATGCTTCTAATTAAAAAAAGAAGGGGAAAAAAACCCCTCAATTCACCACTCCAACTAATATACACGTATATTCTGTGAAATAAATTATTATTAGTACAAAATTCTAATTTTGCATCTTAACTTACTAAACGTAATAGAAATAAAGAATAATTTCGCATATGGTCCCCAACTTTGCATACTATATCAATTAAATCCTCATTCCCTTTTCTCAATGTCATGAGTCCCAACCTTTTATAAACATACACATAAGGCCCTAATCTCATAAAAATAACTTTTATACCCTTTACTCTTTGAAAAAAAGTAAAAAGAATTTAAAAAACTAATAAATAAAAAATGAAAGAAAAAAATTTCTTTATCACCCTACCAACCTAGCTAGTTAGAGAAATACTTAGGTACAACGGATGTACCATCTTATGTGGTACATCCGACCAAAAATACAATGACATGCATTAAATTGTGTCAATGTCAACATAAGTTGCTTTTTAATAACAAATTAAATTAACACTATTAATTACTTGTCCATCTCATCTCTCTCAAACACCCACTCATCATCATTCATCAATCAATTGCCGCCTTTTTTTCCTTGAAATGCACATGTTAATTGCTTTTAATTTGTCAGTGATTTATGTTTTTAAAATCATAACACGCATTATATTAACTATAATTATATTCTTGCCATAAAAAAACAAAAAAAAACTATAAATATATTCTTTCAAGTATGATTTGAAGAATTTTGTAATTACATTTCTATGAATATATGATGTGTATTATACTTTTAAGGGTAATTTTCACTCTAGGTCCCCAACCTTTCAATTTTATATCAATTTAGTCCATATTTTTTTGGGCCTACTAAGTCTCTAACTTTTCATTAATTATCTTATTATATCCCCCAACGTTACTTTTAGTCCCCAACCTTTTAATTTTCACTATTAGCACATATCAAAATTACTAGTATACCCTTGATTCTTTATTTCCACTATAGGTCTCCAACTTTTTAATTTTTATAGAATTTTATACTCATTTTTTTTGGGTGTATAAGAATACCAACATTTCATTTTTATCATATTATATCCTCATTAACACGTTCTATACCTAACATTTTAAATTTTACTGTTAATATCATTAATTATTTAAATAAAAAATAAAAAAATAATATAAATTAAGAAGTTCACCCACTCCAACTGACTCTTACATAACCCAATGACAATAGCCGGAAATAATGATAACAAACAAAAAATGATCTATAACGGTCTTGATATCAAATTTACGTTGAAGAAAGTTGTCGATCTAAATATCAACTTGACAAATCGAATCTGATTTCTTGATATACTACAAATCACATGGCGGATACGGACTGGTAGATCCGCCCCAAAAAATTGATTTTTGATTTACAAAAAATAAACATAGCCATAATAATTTACTCTAATTTCGTTTCTTATCTCTTTTTGTGATTCACCTAATTTGCTCTCAATTTGTTATCCGTCTCAATCCGATCTAATCTGTCAATTGTGGATCCACAAAAAAAAATAGAATTAGCACATTAAGGTTCGATTTCATTTTTGTAAATAGAAAATAATTTTTTTATACACCCTAATCTATATCATTTACGTGACATATGATGAATCAAAAACCCGATCCAATATGTTATACCGACTATTAGATTTGAAGCATTTTTTTACGAGGATTAAGTATCCATCAAGTTTGGTGTAGATCGAATTTTTTTATAGATCACTACGGGTTAAGATGTGTAGAGTTCTTGTTTTATATTATTCTTTATTTTTTTATTTTTATTTAAATAATTAAAGGTATAATGATAATTTTAATATGAACTAAAATTAGTAATTGAAAGGGTGAGGACAAAAGGTGTAATTAAGAAAATAACACGACAACAAATGAAAGGTTAGGGGTTCTACATGTCCAAAAAATAATGGGGATACAATTGTATAAAAATTGAAAGGTTGGGGATGTATAGCGGAAAAAAAGAATCAAGGGTATAATAATCATTTTGATAAGATTTAATAGTGAAAATTGAAAGGTTGGGGACGAAAAGTAACGTTAGGGACATAATACAATAATTAATGAAATGTTGAGGACTTAGTAGGCTCAAAAAAAGAATGAGGACTAAATTGATACAAGATTGAAAGGATGGAAACCTAGAGTGAAAACTACCCTACTTTTGAAAATATTTCAGTCTATTTTTATAACAATGTTGCCTAATTTGTTTTATAGTTATAATTTTTGTCGTGTTGTAAACTAGAATTTTATTCCAAACTTCTATTATTTCGCTATTCACGGTTATATATTAATGAAGTCATCCAAGTACATTTCAAAACTTCTTCTCAAAATTATGTCATAATTTTCAAAACTCTTTGTCGTAATTTATGTCGTAATTTTCAAATCTAGTAACAAATACGCCAACAATCGACATAATTATAGTATATTAGAAAACATATATTATATTCATATAATAGTAATTATTATAAAATGCTTCAAATCATACTCGAAAAAAACTTAAAATATTCCAAAAAAAAATTATAAAAGAATAATTCAAAAGATAAAAAATTTTTTTTGAGAGAAAAATATTAATTATCATTTGAATAATCATCGTAAGTTACATCAGTAATGAGACACGGGTTAAGCCATGTAGGTACTTGGGCAAAAAAACAAGGACTGATAAACTCTTTCGCTCTACGGGCTAAAATATACGCAGCCTCATTAGAGTTCCTACTAATATGCATCACCCTAAGATTAGGGCTTTGTTTAAATAACTCTTTGCAATCATGGATTATTGATCCAAATTCTGTGTTGTACTCATCTCTATGTAATGCATCAACCACCTCCTTTGAGTCTATTTTAATGATGAGATTTGTGATACCCACTGTTAGCAACCATTTGACGGTGTCGCGAAGCCCCATTCCTTCAGCCACATTAGCTTGAAATCTTGCTTCCATGTGACACGTCCTACACCAACGGGGAGCACCATCATCACCCTGCGAAATCGACCCAAACCCTACTCTACCGTCTGATGAAAATATAGCCGTATCAATGTTACATTTCATCCAACCCGTCGGCGGTAGTGTTCATCTTTGAGGAATCAGCCCAGTATTCCTAATCCTGGCGCCTTTCCCTTGTACCTCCTTCCAGTCATGTAGGTATTGAACACCATGATTCACAACCATATTAGACGTCACATTATGTCCCAGCCACAACTTCTTGTTCTTGTGCTTCCATATTGACCAAGCTATGGAGCTAATCACCCCAATGTTTTCCAAATCACTGCTTTTGAGGAGATTAAAGAACCATTCCCTAAATGCATTATCCTGGTTCCCGCGCCATTGCAGCCCCATTCGTCCCCAACATCTTCTAGCAAAAGGGAATTCCACTAGGCAGTGAATGGTAGTCTCAATCTCAGCCCCACAAAGCACACATTCCTCCAATATATCCACACCTTTAGCAATAAGACAATGTTGGTTTGGCAGACATTCCCGACAAGCTTGCCAAGAAATAATTTAATCTTAGGAGGAATGGCAAGTTTCCACAATTTCCCCTATAGTCTAGGAATCCGCAAAGGCTCAACTTCGTTCCTAGCCTCCATTTCAACCTGATAACCCAACTTGACCAAATAATCTCCGCTCTTACTAAAATGCCATACAATCTTGCCTCGTTGCATCTCTACTAGTGAATAATGCTCTAATAACATCCATATCCCATTCTGTACAATCCGGTTTAATGAGACTATTGACACAAAGATGTTGCAAGTCCGGATTTCTATTAGTCTCAACCAAAAATTGGTCGTTCCCTGTAATCCAAGGGTCAAGCCAAACATTAATATTATGTCCCGTCCCAACCCTCCCTTCTTTAGAATTTCTCTAGAGCTCTATATACTCGTCTATGTAAAGCTTGGGTCATACCTAATAGTGGAGGAAAGGAAGTCCCCATTAGGATAATAGCGAGATTTAAGAATCTGATCAACTAAAGCATCTGGCTTAGTAAATAGATTCCATCCCTGTTTAGCAAGCATTGCCAAGTTGAAGGCATGCAAATTCTGGAAACCCATCCCGCCATGTTCTTGCCTTTCACTAAGTTTCACCCATCTCCACCAATTTAGACTATGGCTATTGTCGGATCGTTTTGCCCACCAATACGAATTCATCATAACTTGAAGTTCTTCACAAAATGTACTCGGAAGGAGGAATATGGACATACAATATGTGGGAACGGCTTGCGCTATGGTCGTAATCAACACTGTCCTCCCAGCCTTACTGAGTAATTTCCCGCTCCAGCCCTGTATTTTCTTCCATATTCGATCTCTCACTAAGTTGAAAACCTCTTTCTTTTTCCTCCCAATCAATTATGGGAGTCCCAAGTATTTCCCTATGTCAAGATTGGCTTCAATTCCAAAAGTGGCTGAAATCCTCCCACTAACTTCATGCTGGACATTAGGAGAAATATAGATGCTTGACTTATGAAAATTAATAGCTTGTCCCGAGGCTTCCTTGTACTTCTTGAGTAAACTTTTCATAGCAACAGCTTCGCTCTCAGTGGCTCAAAAGAAGACAGAACTATCGTCAGCAAATAGAAGATGAGTAACACTTGGGACACTTCGAGCTACCTTACTTCCATGGATTGCCTTCCTCGCATCAGCTTGTTGAATTAAAGCTAATAACCCTTCTGTACACAAAATGAACAAATACGGAGAGAGACGGTCACCTTGACGCAGCCCATGTTTAGGAATAATAGGCCCTACTTCGCTTCTATTTACCATTACTTTGTATTGGACTGTTTTAACGCAATTCATAACCAACTCTACCCATTCATTGGAAAAGCCCAATCTGATCATAATCTTTTGCAAAAACTACTAACTTACCCTGTCATATGCTTTACTTATGTCTAATTTCATAGCAACTTCACACATTTTGCCCCTCTTTTTCCTCTTCATGTAATGCGACACTTCGAAAGCCACTAAAACATTATCTGTAATAGCTATCCCAGGAATAAAGGTTGACTAATTTTTGGAGATAATATCAGATTTCAACCGGTTAGCCAAAACCTTAGCCATAATCTTGTATAATACATTACACAGAGATATAGGTCTAAAATCCTTCAGAGTGGCGGGATTTTCACATTTAGGAACCAACACAATATTCGTGTTATTCAAAGAACTTGGAAAAGAATTATTAGAAATCCACGAAGAAAAATATTGGAAAATCCGCTCACCGATTAATGGCCATGTTTTTTGATAGAATGCCAAATTGAGTCCATCCGGCCCCGGGGACTTGTGTGGATGTATCTGATTAATAGCACGGTTAAATTCCTTCCGAGAAAACGGAGCAAGTAATAGAGCATTATCTTCCTCACTGATCCTCTGGCTTACACATTGAAGAAAATCAAACTATCCACTCTCTTTATCATCAAAGAATTCCTCAAAATAACTCCTAGCCAGTAGCCACTGTTTGAATACCCTCCATATCATCGAACATTCTGCCAGAATATTCTTAGAGCTGCCGAATTTTATTTCTGCGCCTTCCATCCGAACCTTTGGCGTGAAAAAATTTGGTATTCATATCCCCCCATGAAGCCAATAAACTTTAGCCCTTTGCCGCCAGTATTCTTCTTCTTGGAGTAGAATAGTAGTCAATTCATTTTCCTTGGCACGCAAAACATCTGCCGAGATGCTGTTTAGATCTCTACGAAGCTTCTCTATTGCTTTATTCAATCTGGATTTCTGGATATTAAAAAATAGTTTTTTAATTTTATGTGCAATTGTCATCCAAAATTGAGTGATATTGGTAACCGCGAATGAATCCTGAGAATGGAGAAATTAGTGAGAAAAGAGAATAAAATTTTCACTCACAACGGCAATTAATAGATGCTTTTTAAGAAAGAGAGGAGGCGTGGGGAGGGAGGGAGGGAGGGAGGGAAATATGGGTGAGTAATTAATAGTGTTATTTTTATTTATTATTAAAAAGAAATTATATTGACATGTACAAATTTAATTCATGTCACTATATTATTAGTCAGATATATCACATAGGATGGTACATCCATTGTACCTAAGCATTTCTTAGCTAGTTATCCATCCTAACTTGATAATAAATGACAAATTCCAACAGTTATTTCAAACAACAAAAGAGTATGGCCCCATTTTATTGTCTATTCTTCTCATTGCTATTGGAAATGGAAGAAAAAAATGGAGGCTTCCGCAAAGAGAAAAAAAAGGTCTATCAGTATTTGTCATCTCCGTTAGGTTGATGGGTAGAGATGGGGTGGCTAGCTACATAGGTAAGTTGAAAAAAAATTATTTTGCTTTTTATTTTTATTTTTTAAAATTCTTTTTTTTATTTAATTAAAAGTGTAAGAGTATAAATGTCATAAGGGCCCTTATATTAAAATTTATGAAAGCATGATGACCTATTGTGTTTAAAAAGGAACGGGGACCCAACTGATAGAAAGTACAAATGTTGGAGACCATATGTGAAATTAACTCATATAAAAATAGGATTTTTTCCGTAAAAAAAATATTATTATCTTTGTTAGACGTAGTGAGTGTCATACTAATAGTATTTCCCTGATATGGAGCGCTTCTCGAAGTGTTTTCTAAGTTTCTTGAAGTATGCCAAAATAGAAGAACAAGGAAGTTTTGGTATGTTTGGTATCGTTTCGTTTTAGGAAAGTCAATGTTTTTAAAACTAGACTAGACCAGACTACATAGACATGAACGAGAAGAAAGATTCAAAAAATTTAATGGTAGAGTTATTATTCTTGTTTTAATTTGTTGGTGATTGTTGTTGTTTTTTTTTTATTGAATTAATTTCTAATTGTGAGAATAATCCAACGTTAATTGTTGGGTGCAACAAAGTGTCAATCGTGAAGTTAGATCACTAAAAAGTTTGCCCAACCCTTGTAACCTTTTTTTTGGCAACACAACCCTTGTTTGCTGAATTGAATTATTTCACACAGATTAGATTAGTATTTCTAATTTAATTCCTAATTATGGTTACATTGTGTAAAGTGAATTATTTCACACAGAAGTGAATTAATTTATTATATTCTATTCTATTCTATTCTATATTGTGTCAATTATATCAATTTACTTTGGTTCCAATAATTGGCACAATAATTAAATCATCACGTTTCAAGTAGAAGTTCCGGTTTGAATCACGCATATCCCTCCCTTCTTCATGAGAAATGCATCATTAGAACGGTTCTATACATCTACATGGTGGGATTTCCATTAATTTCATGCCACGTGTGAAATGTCCCAATATTGAAATTCCTATTTAAAAAATTATTTTTAAACCACTGTCCTAAAATACTCTCTCCTCTACACGTCTGGGACTCTTCATCTCTCTCCACATCTGCAACTCTTGTGTTCTTCCTCCAAACATTCGAGTTCTTCATTGCCAGCAGTAGAATTTTTCATATTTTTCATTTGTTAACTTTGAGCAAAAACTCTAATCAAGCTTGCTTCTCAGTCTTGGGATCTGCCTCCACAATGGAAGACTTGCTATTTCATAAAATCAACTGTTCCCCTCAAATCAAATAACCAGAAGAAATCAAGAAACTTAACATAGACAACAAAAGGAAAATCCTGCAAGAAAAAACCCATTTATATGGATGAAGAGCCAATGACTGTGTTTGGAAATTCTGAGAATGCGCGACCAAGGTGAGCACAGATACATCTCGTAAGAATGGGAATTGGAAGGTAAAGATGAACTGGGATTTCGGAGGTCGAGGAGAAGAGGTGCAGAAGTTTTTATGGAGTGGATAGAGAGATAAGGATTATATTAGTTTAAAATTTGAATTTTTTTTTTGAAATATAAATTGGAAAGTGTTTTAAAATGATTTTTTAATATTAGATGAGAAGATCTGAGGTGGATTTAAGAAAATATAAATGTGGGATATTTTACACGTAGCATGGACTTAATGAAGGTCTTACTATGTAGGCATATAAGACCGTCCTACTAAGCCTTTCTCCCTTTATCCCCCTTTATTAAAAAAAAAAAAAGTATCAATTTACAGGAAACTATTACGAATGCCACATTGCCAGTTGTCACAAGATAATAGCATTGTTCCTGCCCATCTTGAAAGCACCGTTGTCGTTCACACGGTTTATATCAATTTCAGTAGATTACATTCTGAGAAGATCGTTGCGTGGTGAGCATGTTGATAAAAAACTTGATTCAATTCAGAGGTCATTCTTCATTCACTCGTACCTAATTACCAGCGGGGAAGATTATCTTGGCAAATTTCAGAAGAAAGATAAGGAATTCCGTCAACGGAGAGAGAAATTAGAATATGTCGTTAACTCAACTGAATGTTTTCTTTATGGTATTTTTATCTTTTATGGGATTCTCATTCATGATGCTGTTGAAGAATTGATACATCGCATTAAAGATTTTGTCAATCTATGGAGGTTCCATTCATCTAATGAAGGACGTAGAGTACTCCCAATCATCATATTCAGAAAATGTACGATTGTCAATATAAATTTTCGTTGTTTAACGGGTCAATTTGTGGCTAATGGACTGTTAATAACGGAAACGTTCTGATGATAAATTCCTTTTTAATTCTATAGTGGCTAATTTAGACACAGATATAGTTTTCCTTTACCAAATTAATAATAAAGAAAGTCGTTACTAAATTACCTACGGATAAAAGCGTTACTAATTAACAACAAACTTTTATTGCTAATTCCGTTACTAATCGTGGACTAGAATTTTGAAAGAAAGAATTCCCCATATTTCTCCTGTGAGGATTCAAACTCTAGTCTTGGTAGTTGGCAAGTAAAGTCTCAACCACCAGACTACTATATATCTTTGTTAATATGTTGCCCTATAAATTTTATAAAGTATGTTCTCGTAATTTTCCTCAACCATATTCGTTACGAAATTGTTGGTAATCCGTTACTGATAGTAACAAATTATTTTTGTTACTATTTAGTAACAGATTGACAACGAAAAACTAGCAACAGAAGTGACTCCGTTACTAATTATGTGACTATACGCATTCCGTTACTAATATGTTCCTATTTTTGTTACTAATAGTAACAAATTTTTTCCGATACTATTCAGTAATGGATTAGTAACGAAAAAATAGCAACAAAACGATTCCGTTACTAATTCCGTGACAATTCGCGCTTCGTTACTATTATGTTGCTAATAGCAACGGAATTAGTTCTATTACTAAAATTCTGTTGCTAATCTTACATTTTCTAGTAGTGTCCGTTCATGTTTATATTTTACAAGAAGAAAAAGAAACCATTGATTTTGTTAAAACAGAAAGGTGATCGGTTTATTAAGTTCCTTTCGAGGTATCCGGCTTACAAGTTTACAATCGAATTTGATCATCCGATGCTCGGAGATTGTTGTATTTGTTTAAGCAAGCTTTGTGTTGGAGAAGAAGTATTTTTCTTGTCATGTTCGCATGATTATCATTACGACTGCCTAATCTGTTGGCTACAGAAGGGGGGAAAATGTCCATTGTGTTGCAGAGCTATGAACTTACAAGATTTCCGTCGAGCTCTGCCAGATTTTGAGTCACGAATTTGGATTCGCAGCCTCTTGCAACAAATTTTCAGGTTTTGGCGTTCCAAAGAGTGTACACTACTAATTCTGAGTTTCAACTTTTATGGCGTGTTATACGGGAATAAAAAGTTAGAACACCTCCAGCAGATAAAACAGAATATTCTATATTTTAAAGTAATTTTTCTACAAAATCGAAGCTGGTTTTGTTAATATACCCACGTGTAGAGTTAACATCCGACATGTGTAAAAATAATAGACTCCACGAGTGTACTTTGAATTTAATAAATGCATAAGATAATGTTAACTCTGCAAGCAGGCACATTAATAGAACCAACTTCGATTTTATAGAAAAAATATATTTTAGAGAGCATCTTTAAATTTAAAGATTAAAAATTTTAGCATTCTCTAACAACCTTTTTATTTTTTACTCTTTATTTTACGTTTTAAAAGAAGCATTTATTATTTTTCATGATTTTAAATTAATATTTATATTTTTAGTTGTTAATAACCAATAGAATCAGTTGTGATTTTACTAAACCAAGAAATGAACATTGAAAGTTGTGGGTATTAAATTATGGAGGATACCCCACTCTTTATTTTAAAAAGTTAATTTATAGGAGCCATTCGAGCTTATTTTTTAGCATTTGCTCTGTAATTAACATGTTCTTGTTCGTTAATGTGATATGTTGATATTTAGTGATCTAATTATATCATTATATAAAATGAATAAAAATTTAACAAATTTAGTATAATTAGTGACCATCTTGCTCATTCGTTGATTATCAGGTTTGTTCCTGGGTAGCCTCCTTGATCTTTGTCCTGGTTAGATATTGCTTATTTGATAACGCTATCATTAGGATTTCTAAATTCATAGGCTAATGTATAAACTTTTAAGTTTAGAGCTCCCAACCAAGAACAAACAAAAAGGCCTTGAAAAAAAAATAAAATAAAATAAAATTCATTGCTAAAACATGTTGTGTGTGTGGAACCAGAGTACAAAAGTGACATTTATTTAGTTGATTGAGATGAAAGAGGAAAAAATTAATATTATGAATATTTAGATCATAATTTAATTGACATGACTATTATATTTATATTTTTAATTTTTAATATTTTTTATAATAAAATTTTTTGTCCAAAGCCAGCAATAAAAAATTTAGCTTAGAACCTGGTTAGGGTTGAAAATATTGGAACTGTTTGAATCTTTCTTATCGTCAATGCCCGTGTAGACGTA
>CAVNYN010204006.1:0-16850 GCA_963692815.1 Nyctanthes arbor-tristis | reverse complement strand
TGTCTAAAATGAATTTTGTAGCACTTATGATATATGTCTTCTTGTTATGACAACTCCTGTTCTATTTGAACCATGTAGCCGAAGTGCCATAAAACTAATAGTGTTGTGTCTGCCAAGAGGGAAAAACACAACTTGAGGCTTCAAAATTTTGGGTACCTCTTTTTTCTTCTTCTTCTATTTAACAATCTGCTGCTCCCAGCTTTTTCACTCTGTTTCAGCACTCCAACATTAGTTTTGCTTGAAGGCCTTTCTTGCCCAGTTGGAACCAAATCCTAGTTTAAAAGCATGATCTTGATGTAAGTACGTTTATTCGCGTCATCCTTTTTTTTTTTTTTTTGGGTCGGGGGAAGAAGGCAGGCTTTTAGATTGACTCACGTGAAATCAAAATGAAGACAAAAGCGTGAGATATATAAAAACTGAAGAAGTTTTTTTGTACGACTATTTGTACCTTGCAGATATATGAGAACTCGGCCTCCACCTTAACAAAAAATTTATGAAGACATGAATAAGTGACATTGTTAATGTGACACAATTTTATTAGGTGATAAAAAGTATCAATGTGATCACCACTCAATGAAATTGTGCCACGTGATGAAAATGTCACTAATTCATATCAATTTTTCATATTTCTCTAAAATCACTTACACTTTAATATTTGAGCGAGAATACTAATACCATGTATTTAATTTGTAAAATTAATTGCCGAACCCAAAATCTTTAGGTGCATCTGGTGAATGAAGGCTAACTACACCAGCTTGTTTTACTACACACCATCATTTAATTAAGACCTTTTTCATATTTATTGACATGATAGTAAAATGACCTTGCTAACCATTTAAATTTCCATATATATTTTTTGAGTTACTAAAATATCCATGTAGTTACATACACCACAAATAAAAACACAACATTCTATATAATTTACATACACCCACAAATAAAACCCTAACGAATTTACACCTCAATTAACCCTAGAATTATATAAATTCTCGTAATGAATTTCCAAACCAGTATGAAAAATATAATATAATTGTTATCTTGCAAATACACATATGCAAAGGCAAATATGTTTTGCTTGATGGGTTTTGCTAAATTGCTCAAGATTTGGGGATTCTTTTTCTGTCCTTTTTTTGGCTTTTAAATTAAGTTTACATTTGTGTTTGTATTTTCACTTTAAAAGGAATTTATTTTTTTTTTTGCCTTTTTCCTTTATTTGTGCTCTATTTGTACGGTTATTTGTTATAACCTTCTCTACAATCTGGATATAAATTATCAACGGCATAAGTTCATAATTTCCTATGTTGGTTAGCTAAACTTGCTGTTTTGTTCTGTGGAGTCTTTAAATTTCAATTTCTTGAAGACTCTGGTTTTTTATTTTTGATAGTGTTTTAATTTTTTTCTTTCTAGAATCGGAACTAGCTAGATAGTTAAGGAAATTGACATGGCTAATGCAATTTGCCATGCTTTTATTTTTTTTCCCCAATAAAGCTCTTCTTCCTAATCAACATGGCTTATCTATTTTTCCCAATAAGTTGCTCACAAGGTCTTCTTCCCTACCGTTTCTTTAACACAGATAAGGGTCTTAAAGCTAAGACAACACAATTTTTGAGAGGGTAAACTTGGAAGTTTTGTTCATCAAAACGTTTTTGTTACTTCTTATCATGTATCTCTTATCATGTTGTCCAATATATAGATTATTGAAGTTGGGGAAAGAATCGGACTCAATCACTTGAAACCGATATGGCCATTGGAATGTGGAGATACTAGGGAAGTATATAATAGTAATTTGTATGACTTGCTGCTTAGAATATGTTATAAAAGATGATAAAGAACGGGAAATTTTTTTTGTATAAATATTGTTTAGTATGTTGTGATTATCATGGGTTTCTTTTCCCTTTTTAAAGCCCTTTTTCTTTTTAGATTTACAAATATTTAGGAAAATGGAAATGCTGTTGGTTCAAAATGAGATTTGAAAGATGACCATTCTTGCCTCTTTGACAGGTCTTTAACTCTTTGAAAAGCGATTTTTTAGGAGAATGTGTTATTGAAAATTAAGGAAAAGTTATAAATTTATGTGTAATATTATTAGTCTCGATCTAGCAGAATATAATGTCATATCATATAGTAACGTGTAGTCATGTGGTTGCGGCACGCCACATGATCATATGATACGATAGATATACTGCTAGATCATTCTTAATAATATTATTTAAGTAGGTGAATGTGCAGTTATAAATAAATTGAAATGAAAATTGATTTTGAGAATCAATTCTATACGGGCCTTAGTCATGTCGGAAACACGTGATGAAACGGTCTGGTTATGGAAACAAGGTCGGGTTCTTTACAGAATTCGGTCTCAATCACATATTGACACCTCACATAATACAAATGAAGTGTCAGTATGTGATTAGAGACCAGGCATCATAAGGAATCCAACTCAGATTCCTTAGAATTGGCTCGTCACGAGAGCCCAAGTTTTGTTTCCCTCTCATTTCTTAGCTGGTTACTTGGCTGTCATTTTGAAAATTGACCAGAGATATTTTAGTCCAAAATTTAGTAATCTGGACATAAATGCAAATGGTAAGGAATTGGGACATTTTGCAAACAGCACCCCTATTTTTCGATAATTCTTGCAATTCCCTCGTATTTTTTTGCGTATATGGATTGAGCTGTTCATTCGTACCTAGTCTGAGCCCGCAATAGTGGGCCTTAGAAAAGGGTTAGGTAGGATATGTACGGACTGCTTGGCCAACCTACCTCTGAATTTGGGAAAATAATACATAGAGTCCCTATTTATTGTTATATTGCATGAAATGCCCACAACTACAACTTTGGCTTTCCAAAAATTTTATTTTGGAAAAAGATAAGTTTGAATGTTAAAAGTAAATAAATGCCTAATAAAAAGTTCACTATACCTTATCATAAACAGTATATATAAGATAAAATGAGCAATGATAAACTTCCATATTAGTTCACCAACATAAAAATGTAGCATTACTCATATATAAAATTAAAAGAGAATTAGAAAAAAATTGAAAGAAAATTGTTCATTCAATTATTTTTAATTGAAAAATTAACAAATAGAAGAACAGAGAAATATATTCTCTCTTTCCAAACTACATCACCCCACTTCATCATAAAAGAGTGCTCAGCAGAACACCGATGTCTGAAAAGAGAGAAATGTTAAAAAGCAAATGATAAAACTTTATTAGAATAAGAGGTCTTTTTTTTTCTCTGAATGAATAATATACGTCCCACAAAATTTGATTTTATTTAATGTGTATTGTTATTAACGAAATAAAATTATTAAAGTGAGATAATTAGTAAAATAAATGGTATATTAGAGAAATAATAACATTAATTACATTTTTCTTTATGTGAAAATAATATGTGGGACATATATGGTATGACATTATAGAAAAAAGTGTTAATTTTACATATGATGCCCAATCTTTACACTTTCCATTAGTTAGGTCTCTATTCTTTTTTTTTCAACTCCATAAGTCCTCAACCTTTAATAAATTAGTAAATAAGGTCACTTTCTATATTTATATATGCTCTTACTCTTCAAATAATTAAAAAAATTGAAAAATAGTAAAAATAATAATAATAAAAAGGAAACAATTTTTTCCACCTATCCACCTAGCTAGTCATTCCACCCCTACTCCCAATTTGAATGGAAATGACAACTACGAACATCAAATTTTTTTTATTTTCTCTTTGAATACCTTTTTTTCTACCATTTTTAAGCAGACAATAGAAAGGGTTGTTCGTGAAAATGACTATTGAAAATTGCAATTGCAATTTATGACTGAGTTGGTGTGAGATGCGTAATTAAGTAGGTCGATTGTGGAAGAAATTATTTTCTTTTTTAGTTTTTCTTTAGTTTTTTTTAATTCTTTGTAATTTTATTTAAATAGTAAGGGGTATAAAAGTTACTTTAATGGAATCAGGAACCTTGTACGCTTATTTATAATAAAAGGCTCAAACTCACAGCATTGAAAAAAAAAAAAGAATAAAAACTCAATTGATATAATGTGCAAAGGTTGGGGCTCATGTGTGAAATTTACCCTAGAAAAAACAAAGAAATTAGACGGGGAAGTGCATGTTGTCGTTTTCACTCTCTTCGCTAGCCATTTTTCAACGAAAGCTCCAATGCCGTGACCCAATGGCCCATAAAATAAATATCGTCTCAGAATATCCGCACGTCTCTCTCTCAGGGGCATTATTCGTTCTTGCATTATTCGTTCTTCCAAATTTTCCAAATATTTTGTAAACTCTCTGATTCCAATTTCATCGCCCAGCGTACAGAAGAAAAAAGGAATGGAAAAGAATATTCTTGTTTCCTCCAACTTCTTCCCTAATTCTGTGGCAAATTAATTCGTTTTCTCACTTCTCTTAAATCGTTTAAACGACCCGTTCAAGCTACATATGGATATACATATCTATTGTGTGTGTATCTGAAATTATCTAATTTCTTGGTGTTCTCTAGGTGGTGCTTTATTTCTTCCGTTTTCAGGTGTGCATTTATTTCATTTATTTATTAATATTGCTTTACGTATATGAAAAGTATGACTGATCGCTCGCGGTAAATTTATCTTGATCTGATTCTTGACTCCCTCCTTGATGGTTTGGTTCAGTTGTGAATTTTTTATTCCCAATATTGATATGATGATTTTATGCTTATATTATGCCTAAATTTTGTTGGGTTGATCAGAAAATGAATGGAGATTACGGGAATTGTGAGGAACTCCAAACCTTTTGCGGATCAAGAGAAAGGGAGGGTTCTTCATTAAAGGGAAGGAGAGGAAAGCAATTGTGGAAGAAAGTGAAGTACCAGCTGGTGGAATACAATTCATTGCCTGGGTATTTGAAGGACAATGAATATATTCGTGGTTATTATCGGTCGGAATGGCCCTTGAAGCATGTTTTGCTCAGCGTGTTTAGTATTCATAACGAGACGCTCAATGTTTGGACGTAAGGAACCTTGATTTTGCATATTTTTCCTGATTGTTTTCCTTGAAGATTGTTGCTTTTTGGTATAGCCGGATGATTTTGCTGTGAACAACGAAACTTATTTTGCAATTCTTGAATTTTACTGAGTTTGATTGCTGTTTTAGGGTAGTTGAGTTGTTTAGTAACGTAAGTCCTTTCTTACTTTTATATTTGATGATGTATTTTTGAATTCTTTGAAAATCAATATAGGGGGCAAATATTTAGGTCCAAAAGGAAGTCCCAGAGGAAAAGGGGGGAACAAAGGAGGATCAAAAATAAAATTTTGCCTACGAATTTCCAAGTACATCTTTTGGCAAATTGCAAGAAGGTTATTGGGATTGCAGCAAACTTCAGTTAAGATCTCACGTTCAGAGTTGTCAATATTCCATTAGTTTGAGACTATTCTAGGTGAAAACTGAAAAGTAGTAAGCTGGACTTAACTATTAGAGAGCAACCAGTCAACATAGTGTTTGAGTTTGGTTTGAAACTAGAGCTGGAGGTTCACAGCAAACTGCAATGTGTCTGGGTTAGCCAGAGACCCAGAGTGGTGTTTGGAGTACTGCTGACAGTAAAAAGATTAAGTCTGACTCATGATTCACATTTGCCTGAGACGTAACCTTGGAGGAAAATTCTAATAAAGTGATCAGAAGAGGGGTTAGGCTTACAGAGTATGGTCTTCTGGAGGAAATTTCTATTAGCAGAGGAGGAGTTAAGACTTACATATTCTGGCTATTTTCTCCTTGTATTGTGTTGAAGTTGCTTTTTATTGTCAGCACATGTATACCTATCCCAGAAACTATTAACTGAAAATTAGACAAGACAGTAACATCTATTGAATATTTAAGCTACATAGAAATTACATGAATTAGTAACCAGCCTGATAGGACCTTGACTTTTTGAGATTACTCGTCAGATTAGAAAATTTTAGAATTTAGCTCAAATCCTGATAGTACTAAACTAATAAAGCTACTTATCAAAATATAGATATCATCCCCTGACTACTCGGGAAAAAAAAATATAGTAAGGGGATATCTTATACTACCTCCGTCCCAAAAAGATGGTCCTATTCCCTTTTTCACATAGATTAAGAAAAGTTCATTTAATAGTATTGAAAAAATAAATTTTAACATCATTTACCTATTATACCCTTTCATTTATCTATTAATTATTACACTTTAATAATTCTTTTTTTTATTTTTAATAATAACTATACACATTAAATTGGGGCATATAAGAGAACTAATATTTCAACTACTTTTTAAAAAGGAAACTGGACGATCTTTTTGGGACGGAGGTAGTAGTTTTCCTGCACTTTCTTAATCATCTTCAATCAACATGCCATAAAATGGCCCAATATGCAAAAGTTAATGAGATTGTGGAAGTATGTTGAAATTGAAAAGAAGAGCATGCGAAAGACAATCCAGCTGCAATATTTTCAGTTCTGATCTATCGTCACCTATTAAATATTGATTTATGTTTTTGACCAGTTTTTATTTTTATTTTTATTTTTAAGTTGTGATGACTACTTTAAGAATACTATACCATCTTATTAAATGCTTTCCCTTTCCCTTTTTTTTTACTCATTGAGAAAATTAATCATTTTACAAAATGGAATTACTGAGTTAATGGATATTTGTTGTCTTCTTGTTATCTCTTGCTTCAGTTGCTGTTATGCTAGTGAGATTAAGTTGTCATTTTTGTTTTTGTCTATGTTCTTGAGCCTTCACTTGAATTCCTATTTCTTTCTACTTTACAGGCATTTAATAGGGTTCTTCCTCTTCCTCTCTCTGACTATTTACACTGCTACTATGGTTCCGAAAGTTGTAGACCTTCCTACACTGCAGCATTTTCCCGATGTCCTGAGGAAAGCTGATTTCCACAAATTGCAGACAGAACTCATTGCCTGCCTTCCATCTTTGCCACATATGCCTGATTTGCACAGACTGCGTGAGGAGTTAAAGACTTCATTGCCTTACATGGATTTGCCATCATTATCTAGTTGGCACATTGTGGAACTCCTCTCTAACTGTTTGCCGGAGCGTTTCTCCCACAACAACCAAACTGATGCTTGTGTTCTGGTACGTATTTTGCATATCACTTTCTAATTTTATTATATTTGATTGTCACCCATTAGGAACATTTTTTATCTAGTTCTGCTTCTCATTCAGATTGCTTCTGTTTTTCATTTAATTTCTACGTCTCCAGCGAATTCACTCTCAAGTATTTGTAACCCTCCAGAATTTTAGAGCTTGTTTGATTCTCATTATTCTCTCCAATTATAATTTTACCTACCACTAATTTGACATTTGACATTTGATTTGACAACTCAATTATAACCACATATTTCAAACCTTTTTACATTTACACATTCTACCTCTCTTCTCATTATAATTTCCCTAAAATTGGACTAATAATGAGAATCAAACAAGCTCTTAATCTGGTCTTCATGATGGTTTTTTGATTAGTGAAATCAGGTGCAAGACACATTGCAGCTCGGAGCTGCAGATGGTATTTAGTTTGATGTATTTGTATGGGATGTCTTTTACATTATATTCTGTCTTCGCGATCTGGGTTCTAGTGGAAGGATGCCAAAAGAAAAAGTCTATGTGCTGATCCGCTAGAACTTACCCCTAAAGTTTCCTCAATTCATTTGAGACATGTCCTCTACATGTTATCTTTTTTGTATTCAGTGGGCTTGTCTGATTATTCATACTCCCACTTCATTCATTATTATCATGCAACTCACAGTTGAGTTGTTTTCAGTGAAACTCCTTTTTGGATTAGATAGAAGAGCAACATAATTTTCATCAGTACTCCTTACTGAGCAATCCAACTAAATTATTTATAGTTGCATATGGAATTACATCTATATGGACAAAATCTGAATAGGACAAAAAGGAATTTTCCCCTTTGTATTTTGAAATAGATAGGAAACTCCAATTAGTCTGTTAGTTTTGCTTGTATCTTTTCACTTTTGACATGGGAGGAATTTAATGTCTTGTTATATGTATTTTACATGGCTTAATTGGTTGCAGCTTAGCGTGAAGGAGGATTTGGCAAATATAATAGCACCATTAATGGTTCGGCCAATCACACGCTGGCCATTCTTTGCCTTTCTGGGAGGAGCCATGTTTTGCTTGTTAGCAAGCAGTACATGTCACTTACTCTCCTGTCACTCGGAGCGCTTATCTTACATTATGCTTAGGCTTGACTATGCTGGGATTGCTGCTTTGATCTCAACGTCCTTTTATCCTCCTGTCTACTATTCTTTCATGTGCTATCCCTTCTTCTGCAGTCTCTACATGGGAATCATCACGCTTCTAGGCCTCGGCACAATCATAGCATCCCTACTTCCCGTATTCCAAACTCCTGAATATCGAAGTTTTAGGGCAGCGCTTTTCTTTGGAATGGGAATGTCAGGTGTGGCACCCATTCTGCACAAGCTTGTATTATTCTGGCACCAGCCTGAAGCACTTCACACAACAGGCTATGAAGTTTTGATGGGTGCATTTTATGGCATCGGAGCACTAGTTTACGCTATGAGAATACCAGAGAGGTGGATGCCGGGAAAATTTGATATTGCAGGGCACAGCCACCAACTTTTTCACATCCTTGTAGTAGCTGGAGCTTATACTCACTACCGTGCGGGACTGATTTACCTCCGCTGGCGGGACGTGCAAGGCTGCTGAGCATTAGTTAGCCAACACTAACTCTGGCTGGGATACCATGTCTTGGTGTATAAATGCAGTGGGGAAGGTGCTGTTACCGTCCCATCTCTGTCATCTTTCGTACTTAAATGGATAGTTAAAAATTACTAGAGATGGCCAGATAATAAACTGGGAAACACATTTGTTGTAAAATGATTTAGAATGTGGTATATTTGTCAGTTTCCAAATAACATGGAAATGTACTGAAAATTTCTGTGTAAATAAAATCTTGGCATTTCTAACGCTTTGGACCTCATCTCTATTATTCAGTTGGTCACTTTTGGCAGTTGAAGCCATGTTGGACCTCTAAACCCATGTTTAAAGGCAAAATTAGATAGGATTGGAAATCACTGTATAGAATTGAAGCATGCTAACAGAATTCAACTTTTGAAACAATCAGATCACATGAAAGGGGTCCCCAGAATGGGCGTCGGCTCGTCGCTCATTGGAATCCCGTGAATGGATATATGAAAGCCAGTCCCTGTCTGGCGGGGGGAGGAGAGACAGATATCAAAGTGAAGTCTCCTTCTTCTGGCAACTACTGTTTAGTTGGGGTCCTGACCTGTAATAATTTTCTCAAAAATTTGTAACATGGATATAGGAGAACCACATGTCAAAATGAGTGGGGCCTCTCCACTTACAATGTTAGTTGATCTATCTAAAAATGCCATGGGTGTTTGTTTCTCGCACCTTGAGGTAAATGAATAGTGGAATTTTAATAAAAAATAAAAATGTACGGCTGTACTGTAAGGTATAGTAATCAAATATTCTGATTGTTTTTCAAAAATGAAAACCATCAATATTTTGAATTGAGTAAATTCAATAATATTTATAATAAATTAATTAAAGAATCGGAGCTACAACAGAGAAAAGATTTTGAGAAATGAGAAAATTTGTCTTGAAAATATCGATAATTTTCAGTCAAGAAAGTGAAAAAGCAAAAGAAATTTGCATTGTACATAGTAATAATATTCTAATTTACTTTTACTTTTCAATCTTTAATAATAAAATCAATTGCAACGATCCTCGTGAAATGTCAGGCTATATAATCAAACTCATACAAGTTAATTTCTTATGACAAGTTGTGTAACCAAGCTGAGGACGTTCGACTTAACTTTTAACTGAATGGGTTGGTCCGCTTTGATATACAAAAGTTTTTTTTCATTCTCCTTTTCTTTTTCTTTTTTTATAAAAGGAGAATACAAAAATTTTGTTACTCAATAATTATCTAGATATAATATGTGAAGTCGCCTTGACATGATCAGTGAAATGCACAAGCAATAATAATAATTAGTATCGCTAATGAAGAGTAAAATGACAATTTTTTTTTTAAGTGAAAATGTAGTACTCAACAAACTATTCGCGTTAATGATTGGAATCAGACATAGATATTGCGTCCTATTATTCCGAATTAACACCTTAAATCGAGCTTAATTTGATATAAGATCTTGCGATTACAATATAATAATTATTTGAATAAATAAATAAATCACCTGTCACTCTCATGAACTCTAATTCTTTATTAAATTGCCTATATATTTGTTAATTACTGTGCATACTTTTTTTTGGGTATCGGGAAGCAATACTTTATTAATAAATTATTATTATAATCATTTATATCCTAGTGGCAAGTATAGAATATTACATTAATTTAATTTAATTAATTGTAATTGTAACACTAGAATATCATATCGGTCTGTCTCTCTCAGTTGATATGTCCCCATGCAGGATTTTGACCAAGTGTCAATGCAACAGTTGAAATAACAACACATTTGTCTCTGTTTCCAAACACAATGCATATTAGCATTTCTGATCATATGTGACTCTGTATAATTTTCTACTTTATTTATTTGTTCAAAACATAGCTGATAAAAAAAGAAAAAAGAAATTTAACTTAATTTTGTAGAAAGTGTTATTTGCAAAGGGCTTGTACTATTTTGCAGGGCCTTGCATAACAATGGTACAGTATTATTATTAACTTAATATATGATGAGATGAGATGATCAGACGTGACTTATATTATTAATTGTGAGTATCTTTCATTTTGCCGCTATGAGAATTATCATTTTCTTAGAAACATAGCTCATGATTTAATATGTATCAATATTAATCTAGTGTCAATCTCCCACTATACGTCTGACGGGATTATTCCACTAGACGTATGACGGAAGATCATTTTTAATCATGAATCACAATTATACATAAATATTTTGATGAGTTATCATTTTTGGTTCACCGTCCTTTCGAATCCTCCCCACAACCAGAAGAATAAACTAAATACCGATAGTGGACTCTACACTTTATTACGTCTTACATTACATTTTGTCAAATATTAAGCGCGCTTTCATCGTTAGCTCAATGTTTAATTACGGCGTTTTACACGTCTCATCATTGAGGTGCGCTACTTTCACCACCTCCCATTCCAAAGCCAAAAAAGAAGCATCATAAGTAATGGCGTCGGTGCAAAATCAACGTGTCACCCGCAACAGGCAAAGCCGAAGCCCATGGCCCAAATGTTCGTACTTTATTACCCCTTCCCCTTCGCACTACTCTTTAATAACGCTCCATTAAACTCCCCCAACCACCCAGCCATTCATGATTCACCTGTTACTTTGTTAGTGAGAGAGTGGTGAAATGAAATGGAGATCAAATTTCCCATGCTGCGTTTATGGTGTGCGCTTTGAAATCTCCTCTCGTCATTAAACTTGAATTTTTTCGAACCCAGTTGGCATTTGGCAGAATCTCGCTCAGCAGTTTTGGAAGGGTTATAGTTTCTCCGGATTCTGCCAAAATCTGATACCGAATTCGGGGGTGGAAGGCCTCCGGCGCTTCCAGATGTACGTAAACCTCCGCTACCGGACGAATTCCACCGCGACGACGTGTTTATAGCGGATTAATTCTGAGATTTAATATAAAATGGTGGAACCAGAGCAGCAATCACAGTATCAAAATTTCTCCATGGCTAAGCATAGTAATCGGAGCAAAACCACGTCCTTGTTTTCCGATACTATTCTGTTCTTCGGCGCTGCTCTGGTGGCTTTTCTGGTTGTTTGGGCTATATGGTCTTTCTTCAGCCCAGGTCCATCCCCAAAACCCAGTTTCTCTTCCACATCGCTCTCTGAACGTAAATCGGCGAATTTACAGAGCGCAGTCGCCTCCTCTCCCTGCGCAGAAGGTGCTCTGGGTGTCGATATGACCCATGACCCGCCCGACCCGAACTTCTACGACGACAGGAAGTTGAGCTACAGCATAGAGGCGCCGCCGATTAAGAACTGGGATGACAAAAGAAGGCGCTGGCTTCAGCAACACCCGTCGTTCATCCCCGGAGTGGAGAATCGGATTATCATGGTCACCGGCTCCCAAGCCACACCGTGTAAGAATCAAATCGGCGATTATTTGCTCCTCAAGCTCTTCAAGAACAAGGTGGATTACTGCAGACGCCATGGAATCGACATTTTCTACAACAATGCACTGCTCCAGCCCAAGATGTTCTCGTTTTGGGCAAAAACTCCTACGATAAAGGCCACAATGTTAGCCCATCCGGAGGTGGAGTGGATCTGGTGGGTCGACTCTGACGCCGCCTTCACCGACATGGACTTCAAGCTTCCGCTGGACCGGTATAAATCCCACAATCTCGTAATCCATGGATGGCCCAATTTGATCTACGAGAAGCAGAGCTGGACTAGCATCAATGCAGGTTCAGAAAATTAGAAAATTAGCAGTCAAGAAGTTCAGTATTTTTCAAAATTTTGTTTTCTTGTTGAAGTTTTTCTTGTAATTTGGCAATATTGCAGGTGTGTTCTTGATCAGAAATTCTCAGTGGGCCATGGATTTCATGGACGTGTGGGCTAGTATGGGTCCGATGTCCCCTACCTATGATAAATGGGGTGAAACTCTGAGTAGCACTTTCAAAGACAAGATTTTTAAAGAATCAGATGATCAGTCCGGGCTGGTCTATCTACTGCTCAAAGAAAAAGAAAAATGGGGTAACAAAATTTATGTTGAGAGTGAGTACTATTTCGAAGGGTATTGGATGGAAATTGTCGGCCAGTTGGATAACACTAGCCAAAGGTACATTGAAATTGAGAAGCGGGTACCCGGACTGAGGCGGCGGCACGCAGAGAAAGTGAGCCAGAGCTACATTCCGGTGTGGGAAGAGCACTTGAAGGATGCTGGGTTTGGGCGGGAAGGGTGGCGGAGGCCGTTTATCACTCACTTCACGGGGTGCCAGCCGTGTAGTGGGGATCATAACAAGATGTATTCTGGGCAGACTTGCTTTGATGCAATGCAGAAGGCACTGGCATTTGCTGATAATCAGGTGCTGAGGAATTATGGGTTTTTACATCCGAAGATGGAGGATCCTTCCACCGTGAATCTTGTGCCATTTGATTTTCCGGCATGAGAGTATAGTCGGAAATGATGCTATAGTTTGGTTGTTTCAGTGAAATGTAATTTGGAACCTTGTGTTCCTAGCTACCCTGTCCTATAGACGTATATACAAGTTTTTTTGACAAGTTACAATTTATAATTTCAATTTATCGTTTTACAAGTTTGCGTTACATGATCGGAATGTGCTGTTTCTCGTGGAGGATTAAATGGTAGTCGATATTCATGGTCATTTAAGGAATGCTTGTATCATAGAAAGCTAGACATGATGTATTGTCTTGAAATCAACTTCTTGTAGAAGTACTTTCCGATAATGATACTGTTGTTGTGTGTCTTTGTACATGTAACACTACGATTTTGTCTTCTTTAGGGCCAGCTTATAGCCCCGTCAAGGCCAAATGATACCAGGGAATGCCCCAAGAACCACCAAAAGGCTAGGTCAAGGGTTCAATTCCCTGGGGACACGATTTCCTCTGGGAAACTCACAAACCCTTGAGAGGGCTACAAGCTGGCCCCAAAGAGGATAAAATCGTAGTGTTACGTGTACAAAAATACACGTCAACATAAAAACGCGCTCCTGGAGAGGGCTACAAGCTGACTCTCAAAGAGGACAAAATCGTAGTGTTACGTGTGCAAAAATACACATCAACAGGTACCATACTATGGAGCAGCCTCTTGTGAAAGTTGATTTAGATAGATAAGTTAGTTTTTTAAAATTAAGACTAAACTAATTTATAATCAACTTAATTTTTAACTATAAGAAGTTTGTGGTTCGAACAAGTAGCGTCGTAGTTAGATAATCACATTTTGAGTAGGAAGTCTCGAGTTCGAATCACATCCACTTATCTCTTATTTCTTCTCTTTTCCCCTATATCCCCTTGTATTAAAAATAAAAAAAAATAAATAAATCTATAAGAAGTTTTGCAGGAAAAGTTTATTTAAGCAGAGAGAGGTAACTTTCCAAACATTAAGGCCACACAAAATTTTAACCCACTTAATTTTAAAATGTGATGAGAACTTCTTAGAGGGCTCAACGTAAGGAGAAGTGTCTTATTCCACTTTCTTGGAATGCCCCTAAAATCAAATGATTATCCTTAATTGCTCTTGCTTTTGAGCCCTTTATAATTTGTATGTTGAAAGGCTAACATGCATATCATAAATTTGGGAAATAAAGTTGCATGATTGACGGAGGCCAAGTGTTTATATCATTATTTGCAAAGTTAACATAGGAAATCATTTTTTTTTTGCATGATGTTGCTTTGCATAATTGCCTCAACATATACTGTTTTGACCGAATTATGGCTCATGAGTGCTTCTAAGGAACCCAGCCCTGGGTTCCTTATGGAACTCAGGAGCCAATGAGGTGTTTACAAGGTGTAAACACCTCATTGGCTCCTGAGTTCCATAAGGAACTTAGGGTTGGGTTTCTTAGAAAATTACTATGGCTCATGGCCCTCAATTTTGACACCGGGTTTCAAGCCATCACAGATGGGTACCATTATTACATTTTTAAAAAGAAAAGAACCAAGAAACGATGAATTAACGGAACCAAGAACTGATGTTTGACCGATTTAGACCAATAGTCTCGTGACGGCCAGGAATTCTCCCAATTTTGATGCTTGGTAGAACTCGATCTAGTTGGATGCTTAGAACTTATTGATAATACCAGAAAATTCATGTATCGTACATTTATGTACTCATCATATGAGACATGACTCCTCTCAAAAGTGTCGTAACCGAGCTCCAAGAAAATATGAAATTTTTTTTGTTTTATGATGAAGCCAAATTTTGATAATTTGTGTTGTGGGGGCAGATTAAGACAAGTATTCAGTTCTCGCAATCCTAGAGATTTGAGGGAGAGAACAAGTGTGTGTCTAACAAAAAGTTTAATAATGCAATTGGGAGAAAGTATCGAAGGACATGCTGACGATATTGTGTATATTCTCCTGTTTTTAGTAAGTTGGATTATGGCTTTAATTTAAATAAATTCAATTTGAAATAAGCAAAATTGAACAATAATTATATTAGTAATTAAGAGATTTGATTGAACGAATTGAATGAAAGAATGTCGGTGTAATTGAATCTACTATTGAAATTTTGATATATTTAAATCATGCAATTAATTGTATATATGCCTATATAAATGCCATTAGACGCACAGTAATGAGTTTCCAAGCATATATAAACACGTAATTGAGAAAATTTAATTGCAAAGTTGAAAAGTATCTTTTCATACTTTATGTTCATATACTAACTGGTAGCTTGAAATTGACAATCTTCCACATTGGTTGATACATTTTCTTTTTATTGTTGTTGTTGTTATTCATATTGTAGTTTTTTTCAATTGCTGTATTTATTTTATTAAATCTAGAGCGAAAAATTGTTATAGAATTTTGAGATGAGCATTTGTAATATGAAAAAAAAGTCATAGTAGAGATTTTGCAATGCTAAAATGGACGATGTATTGTTATTTGACGTGTATTTATATAATGGAGAACCATAACAATTGAGGCCTGCGCGTAATTTAGAAATTCAAACCAATTTTTAGTTTCAACGTCTCTAATAAATGAAATGTAGCATATTAATCGGGTTTTATGCTATGCAGGTTGCCACCCAAAAAAAAAAAAAATGATGAGGGCTTTTTAGCATTATAGTAGATAAAGATTTGTAAAACAAATTACCAACCGTCAACAACAAGTCGTTGTAGTATAGTGGTGAGTATTCCCGCCTGTCACGCGGGTGACCCGGGTTCGATCCCCGGCAACGGCGTTAAATTCTTACCTTTTGGGTCGCCTACTCTCTCTATGCCACAATTTAGTGCTATTTCTGTCAATTTACTGTCAACTTCTCCAAGAAGGCAAATGCCCACCTTGAGCTCTAAAATAATTTTCGATTAAGAAATGAGATTTTATCCCGACTCGGGTCTTGGATTAGGATTTCCTTTGATCTAATGTCATAAGATTGAACTTACTCCATGAATTTTTTCAAAATGTTCGCTTGATTATGCATTTGATTTCTCAATTAATACAAATTAGTTTTATTTCTAATCAGCTTAGGTCCATTGTATTGTCAATCAAAAATGCAATTCATTCACCGTCATTCTTTATAGTCCAGAGATTGACCGAACTATATAAATAAAATCAATTTCTCCTAACCCAAATTTTGATCCATTCATACAGTGCAAAGACCATTACCACATATAATATTTATTAGCCCTAAAACTTAACCTATTTAACTTCAGGCATGAACAAAGAGTAATGCTGGAGTCACATTCTGGTAACTTGTCACATTTTTATCTGTATAAACTCTCTATGCATCTGGTGCATTTGCTTCCATGGCTTAGAATCTTGGAGTGCTGGGAACAATGGTTAACACCCTGGGGCCTCAGGGTATATCGGGGCCCACTCTTTTGATCATTCCTTCTCCCTCTGAAGGCTAGCAGTCTCTATGCCTGCTGATTTCAAATTTTCACTAGCCAATTTCTTGGCCATTCTTCTTTGCCTTAGCTTCTTCTGTTTTGAGCAAGACGCTTGCTTTCCTGAACAATCACAATTGACAAGATCAGAAAAGAAAATTAGAGTTATTCAAAATTGTAGTAACAACTTAAAATGATTGGTTTTTCCTATCAAATGACTCAGATAGATAACCGCAGAGGATTGCGACCTGAAGCTTCCCTTGAGGTATCAGTTTCCACAGCAGCATTTTGTCGAACACTTTCTGGCCCCTTTACTGAATCATCATCCTTGCCATCGTTTTCACCAT
>CAVNYN010204004.1:0-20738 GCA_963692815.1 Nyctanthes arbor-tristis | reverse complement strand
ATCCGCTCCCGTGCCTGCGCCGGCACGCCCACCCTTCGGCTTCGCGAAGCGTGTCGCGCACGCGAAGATGTCGAGGAGCCTCCGCACGTGAGCCTCCGCCTGGGCCTCCGTGTAGTCCTCTGTAAAACCAGTGGCATTTTAGCACGTAGAGCAAAGATTGCATGGGTAAAAAAATGAAATTAAAAATAATTACTATTACACACGTTTTTTTTGTCCCGTGGCCCATTATTGGGGCCGACCAAATGTACACTAAAAATTCATAAACCATAATTGTCACTTTTGAAAAAATAAATGAATTAATTAAATTTAATGTACCCATAAAACAGTGTGTAAAATCCACGTTCGACCCACAGGTGTAGCGTCAAACTAAGACATTCAATCAAGTTAACTACTCCGCACGTTTGAAACAAAACTCGACTAAACACGGATATTTTGTTTCCCATCAATTGTTAGTCCTTTTTGCATATTACTCTTGAAACTTTTTGAATTTTTCAAGACCAACAAATTAATTGGTCAATGCTAATAATAATTGCTAAGGGCTCGATTAGAAAAAAATCCGACACGAAGCATTGAATAAAAGGCAACACCCGGGGCCACTTTATAAATGGACAAAAACGGATCAAGCATCTGAAGACGTAGCAATGTTTGACTAAGTTTATAAATAATAGAGTATATGATTCTTACATTCTTATTATTATCAAAACAATTTTTTTGCCTTAAATATGGGAAAATAAAAATATTAAAATATTTGAATATGATAATGTACTCCTTTGTTAATTTATTTGAAAACCGATAACGGCAGGCATATATTTTAGAGAGGATTAAATAAATAATAGATATTAACAGTTAACTCGACTGCACAAGTGGTATGTGAATAAGGCATCAATAATGAAGTCCAATGTCAGTATGTGCAAAGGGATCTTCCTAAAATAATTGTGCTCTATACTCCCTTTCCACCTACCAATTTAATACTTTCCTATGCTTCCATAAAAATAAAATAAATGAAATTCAACCCCGCCCCCCCCCCCCAAAAAAAGCCCCAAAAACCCAAAAATAAAAAAATAAAAAGATTACAATGTTGGGCCCAATTCACATTTTAAAGGGTGTTTTAGAATTTTCATATATTTCTATTCAAAAAAAGAAAAAGAAAATCCTAGATTTTAAATATCATATAATTTCATTGAAATAAAATACTGATATGAATATATATAATCAAGATTTTAAGTGTATTGCATGGAGATACTGCATGAAAATACTAATACATCATATCATTCGATAACAAACATTAGATTTCAAAAATGAACAACATATCTTTGAATTTCATAAAGAGTATTTTCTTAGTTAAACTTGAAAATACTTAGGGATCCACCAAAATCCTGAAATTATATATTTGTTCAATCCATTAAAATCTGAAATAAGAACACAAGATTTTCAGTGATCCCCACTAAAATCTCAACTGAAAACATTTGAAACTTTACGGTTAAAATCTATTAAATAAATCAAAATTCAAATTAGACCACGTTTACATTGTTGGTGAAATGATTGTATCTATTTAGCACGTACAGCTGTAACAAACGACTAAAATAATATTTCCCTTAGATATTTCCAATTATGGTGCATTAAAAAGGAAAGATGCTTTTAGCCACCCAAAACCATTTTGGAAAAAATAAATAATAGTTAAAACCTATTTAAATGGTATTATTATACCTTCCATTGGGTGCTTAATTTAATTTAAACTTTTTTTAACAGTAACCCCAAGAAGTTGTGAAAATTGACCTACCTTCAACCATTCTCAGCAAACACGGCTTTAGATTAACAACCTCCAACTTGTCATTCAATTTGTGTCCTCTGCCCTGCAATTCTCAAAGATTAACGGTTTGTAACAGAAGTTAATATCTTGTTTATCGTGTTTTTTTTTTAAGGGTCACGGCTCACGAGGAATGTGTACCCTTACTCGACCATACGTTTAAGATTTAAGTGGAACCCGACAATCGTTTCAAAAAAAAAAAGTGGAACCCGACAAAAATGCAAAAAGAAAAAAAAAAAAAAAAAAAAAGGAAAACACACACACACACTAAAATATGGGTTTGGTGGGTGAATGCTTACCTCGTGAGAAAGAGAGTAGTTCGTGAGGTGGCATGTTTCAACATTAACAGCTATCAGCTTCTTCACATCCAGTATTTTGTCAGTTGAAATGCCCTTAATTAAGCAACAAGAAAGTGTACCAATTAGCCCACCGCGCAAGAAAAAAGATGTTAAAATCTTGTCTATTTTATTAATTGATTCTTCTCGATTGCTCGAGAAAATCAAGAAAATACCTTGAGAATAACTTGAGTATCATATGGGGTGATGACAGATATATCAAGAACAAAAGGTACAACTGCAAAACAAGAGGAGAACCCATAAAAGTGAATCCTTAAAATAATTGAAAAGAAAACGGAATCAAGAATTTCAAGAAAATTAAAGAAATTTCCGACCTTTTTCTTCCTTTTTCTTCTTGTCTGACTTGGATTTGTTGCCTTTTCCTTTGCCAGTTCTTGGGGCCATTTTGTTTCTGCTCTGTTTCGACGAATCAAATCGAATGGAGAATTTAGAGTTGAAAGCTAAATGGAAAAGGAGAAACTTGTATTAAGAATTGTTGGTAGCCATGCAAAAGACAGAGAGTGTGTGATAGAGAGAGTGGGGCAAATGGTTTAGAGAAAGTTTGAAGAGATAGAAAAGTGATGAAGGATATCTATATTGAAAGGAGATAGGATAAGGGTTTTTTGGGTTTCAATATCTTGAGGATTTGTTAATAAATTCTGGCCGCTCCTTCTTGCTTTCTTGATTATCTAACCCCCACCCCAACCCAACCCACCCCACCCACTCCACTATTTTCTCAGTCATGAGTCTCGAATGCCACACTCCACAGACACACTAGTGAAAAAAATTTCCCTAGCTAGTTTAGAGTACCGAAACTCAATATTCTAGAACATGAGTGAAGCCATAAAATGGATGAAGGGCCGGATACCTGAAATTGACTATGCATAATCGAAACACTAATTTTTGTATTTTTTTAAAGAGTTTCAAAAGGATTTTTTTTAAAATCAGGATAGCCACCTCGGCCCCTATTCCAAAAAGTAAATATTAATATGGCACTTGTATGGTCACTTAATTGGAATGCACCACTAGCTCATGCCAAGTGTACATAACAACTAATGTAGTATTAAATGTAAAGCTATGTCAATTATTTAATTAGATTTGTGATTCAATGTCACTTGAACTAATTATAAGCAATTGTCGTGCTATATAACTTTACTCTTTGGTCACAAAGTGGTGTCGATTTGGCACAAATCCACATGGTGAACAATGTGACACTGAATGTAACGTTAAATTAAATATTTCGTTGTATCTGATAAGCACTAGCGGAGCTAGGGGCCATGCTGGGCCCCCGCTAAAATAGAAAATTTTCCTTTTTTGTTTGTTAAAAAAATTATATACAAAGATAATTTAACCGTGTGTAATATACTGCTCACTCTTTTAGTTGAGTCTTGTAATAGCTCATCGCTTCGCCGTTGTTTTTAGACTTACATTTAATGTGACTTAATGATACATAACAATACCCAAAGGTAACATGTTTCATGGGATTCACGAAATTTCCGCCATATATGATGTGGTGATTGGTTGCAATTTCAGTGAAATTATAATCAGAGCCAAACACCCCTCAAGTTTCTCTTTGCATAATACGTGTAATGTCAGAATTGGTGAAGCCCATGCGCCCCGCACTGGTGACAGAGACAAATTGGTGGGTTAAGCAGATAAACCGTCAACTTTTTGCCACGTGTCGTGTGATTATGAGTTTTTTATTTTTATTTTTTATTTTTTTAACTTTTGGATTCCAGCCGAGTTTCTTGTTTTTTCAGGTGTTGGCATCATTGTTTCTTCAACCGGTTGTAGGTGATTTTGAGACTTCTAATTTGGCATTTCCTAAATTGAAAAATATATTTAATACAACTGATTTCTCTGATTATTAACTGTTAATTGCTGTTTCCTAGCTAATTAGCATTTGTCTGTTGTGATTAAAGATGTGAAGAAATTGAATTTTCAACAGATTATAATGTTGTGAAGAATATGAAAAAATCTATAAAAATCTAATGGAATCAGGCCGGATTTCATTTTAATAAAAAGTTAGGTACCCATTCTTTTTAAACTTGAAATTCGTAAGAAATTCATCAATTAAAGAAGTATGTTAAAATTTGAAAAACAAAGGTGATCGATTTTCGTAGAATCCATTAGAAGTTGAACCGAGATTGTTTAAGTTTCAAAGAATTTTATTAAAATTTAAATTGAGGAAAGTTGAATTTTATTAATATTTGAAGTTCACTAAAATCCAAGCGCAGGACGATCCTTTAAAGTCTTCTCCAAATGAACATTGTGAAATGAATACATTGCATTTTCAGATATCTTGAACGTAGTAAAAGCATAAATTTCAAGTATTTTGAATTCAACCAATTACGGGAAAAATCATCCTAATAGCAAAAGTTGTATATTTACAGAAAATACATTCTCTTTCAAAAGAATATGAAAAAATAAATTACAAATTCGGGTAAACCGTTCTATTAGGAAAAGAAATATTTTAAGGCTTGGAGTCAATGTCAGGCAACCAGTTGACAATTTGTCTCGGATCCTCCAATGTGGGATTCAATCATTCCAATTGAAGTTCTTATTGTTAATTAACATGGACTAGAAACACTAACATGGGACAAACTTTCCATTGTTTTGATAAGAGGCCAAACACATTTGATACACATACAAAAAGCACTTAAACCTATTTAATTATTCGACAATTGAGGCAGTCGGATGAAAGTACGATATATTTGACTAGAAAAAGCGGAGGTATATCCGACCAGACCGATACATTTTGAAGCCAATCCTTTATCATTTGCATCATAAAATCTTAAAACAATTAAGTGTGGCTCTATTTAGATCACATTTTTTTAACTAACTGCACCATAGGTTATTTATAGCTAATCTCCTTTTATGTTTTCAGAATTTTTCTTTTGCATTATTATTTTGTACCGTATTTTTAATTTTAAGATTTCATTAATTATTGTATCTTGTATCGAATGACATTTCGATTTCTAAAAAATCCAATAAAGAAATGTTTAAATATTTAAAATAAATAAATAAATAAATAGTACCATGTAATAAAATACAATTACATATGTTTTCATATGATTTTAATGTACATAAACAAAATTTTTAAATACAATATCCACAAATTAAGAACACGAGATAAGTAAATCATAGGTTCAAAAAAATTGTATAACAAAAACTGTTAGGGATATAAATTTTATAAGAAATAAAGATTAGGATCTTCAACTAAACAATAAAAATGTAGTGTAATTATCAAAAAGTTTGGTGTTGGTGTAATTTGCGAACATTAATTAATTAATGGCCTAATTAGAAAACCAGCAAGAAACACGTTTGCTAGTCTATATTCTTGAGAGTTGTATAATTTTCTCATTGGCTATTTATTCAGCTACGGCCTACCAAAATTGTGTATTACTCGTAAAGTGTGGAATTAGTTAAAAATGGATGGTACAATGAATATTGTACGCAAAATGCACTGTCACGTCTCATAAATTTCGACTGCATTCGGTTTGTATTATTTTTGTGCATTAAGCTTCATTGAATATAATTCTATATGTAAGTTTACTACTTTAATGCAAATTAATTGTATTTGTAATTAAAATTAAAGGAACTTGCTTAGCTCGATACTTCTGAAAACTCGTTTTCAATAAATAAGGGAAAATATTGTGAAGAAAACTTAAAACGAAATTTTGGTGTTTTCAGATGTAAAAATGAAAATGCTAAAAAACAAGGTGTTCAAATCAACCCCACTCTCCCCACCAAATATATATATATATATGCTCAAAAATATAAAATTATATTTCAAAACTCAAAACCGATGAATCAAGAAGAGAATAAGGCCTAAGAGTTTGACAGTATCATCGCTGCCTTTATATGAATGTGAGCAAAATTACATGCCTTTATTTTCCAAGGAATTATTGTCACCTACCCTACTATAACGAGTAGTGGCAGAGAAGATGAAATGGAAAGAAAATAAATGAAAAGAAAATCTCTTCTAACTTCTAAGAATCCTTGACATTGAAATAGTGAAGTGCCAACCCTAATTGTTCGAGCAAGTAACTAGATGGTCTGACCAAAACCCAGAAGGATACAATTGAATATTTATATAATAAATAACGTGTTTATTTTTACAAATTTGATTTTCTAACATGATAATTTTATAGTTGATATTTTCAACATGAATCATGAATTGTAGCTAGGCATAGACACAATCCATTTTTCAAGTACAGGGATTAATTGGAACGAGGCCCCACACACACATATAGAGAAATAACGATGCATGATTTCAAAGGTTGGGTCGATGCGATATACTTAAAAGAAAATTATACAACAATGAATGAATGGTCCTCTCAAGTTGGTTTGTAACAAGAAGTGACAATAGAATTGAACAATCTTAAAACATTTAGTGCTCAGGCTATTAAGTGATTAACATCGAAAAAAATAAACTGAATGTGAAACTGGGTTGGTAAAATGATGTGGACCCTGTATCATTTCCATTTCTATGAAATCATGCGCTTTCTCGTCACCTCTTTATTATACAGTCATGGAAAACATTGACAACGAATTTCATATTAAAAACTATTTGCAAAAACTTAAAAAAGGAAGAGAACTTCCCACTTATTGCTGTATGAAATGTACGTCTGCCTTACTAGACCAACATAAACTTGTTAGGTGAGATTAGAGAGTATATAGTACTTCATCAACTACTTGTAGTTTTATTGAAATTCCTATTGCTTAACTAGGCTGTTATATTTGCGTTGGAAGAGGTTTAACACGTGCATGTTATAAATTACTGTATACTATTTAATTTAAAATTTTTTGACATGCGATGAAGTTTTTAGAAAAAATAAGTATTCTGTCTATTAAGTGCCGTAATGTGTCAATCATAGACACCACTTTTTAGATAGACTGGTAACAAAATCTTCCCATTGGTGCATATCAGTAGTCGAATTCTATGTCATGTTAACAGATGATATTCTATGATGCCCAACTGTTGATGACTCAATGCAAATCAAGTACGGACATTTACAACTTATAAAAAAGGGAAAGGAAAATCATCTTCATTGCATTTAAAGACGGCCCACCTACTCTATGCCATAAAGACCAATGCTTTATATTTGGAGACTATGTTTCTGATTCATTAAAACTACATCATAAAGATCAATGTCGAGTGTATAACAAATTTACAAATGTTAAACACAACTTGTGTTAAACAAATGTGTATTAGTGAAGAAGTTGTCTTGGATCTTTCAATGTGGGATCATTCTAAATAATGTAAATTCGTTCTGATTTGTGTTAATTTTATAAGTTCTGATTTCTCAATCAGAATAATAAGTTTAATTTAACAGACTAAAGACAATAGCGTAGAATAACTTTTTTTTTTTTAAAGGAAAACATCATTTGTTAATTTTTTTTACAAGAACACAACGGGCACACATAGGCTCTAGTACAGAGACACCTCACGCCATCTAACAAAACTATTCTAATTTTGTTAATGGAACACTACAAATACAGCACCACACTATCCACATCATTATAAACTGTATTTTTTTTTATAAGAACACAATGTGCACACACGACATAGGGACACTACATTATCATTTGTTCTTATTAGGCTAAAATATTGGCACCGGCTTATTGTTGCGTATTAAACCTCTTCCTACATATAAGCATATTTAGCGTGATCTTATAGAAATTTTTTTTGAGAATGTATAATCAAAAGTGAGAAAAAGTCATGAGTCCCCAATGTTTGCAAACCAAATATTATACTTTTAAATAAAATTTGATCAAAACAAAATTACTCCATTTCGGTATTTCCATTAACTTGGCTGGAAACAGCCTTCTATGGGCAACCTCAAATGCAATGTAGACTCGACTTTGTTTCTTATCTGAAGTGTAGTGGGAGTAGGCATGATCGTTCGAGATGCATATGAGCAGTTTGTATGTTGTTCTTCGAAGGTCACATTTTATGGTGTCTATTGGATATCATGTATGATGTGTAATGGATTATGTGACAGACTCTTTAGAAGGTGGTATTTGAAGTTGATGCAAAGTAGATTGTGGATGTAGTCATGGAAGTAAAGACGATCTTTTTGTGTTTAGCACCATCAACAAGATTGCAAATCGCTATTACAATAAAGTTGAATTTACTCAATTATTTTTGCCAAACGAGAAATTAATAGAGCAGCTCATGACATACTCATTTGTCTATTACTTTTCCTCTCTTGCTTTTTAAAATGAAAATGCTCTACGTGAAACGCATATGAATTACGTAGATATCTGACGGCATAAATCTGGCTGATGATTACTCCCCCATTTACTTTATAGGCCTCTCTAATCTATATTATGTGCTATTGGTATGAGATGAATGAATAATCTTTGTTCAAAAAAAAAAAAAAAAAACCGACTGTCCTTGGAGTTGGGGTTCAATAATCGGGCGCGCACAGGGTTCCTCTGGGCAAAAGCGCGCGAAACCAAACAAACCGTCCGTCAGAAAACCGTCTCTCTACGATACTAGGAGCGGATACAAAGTTCAGGAACAACAGTACAGTCTGCTGGAATGCCGGAGCTTCCGGAGGTGGAGGCGGCGCGTCTAGCCGTACAGCAGCACTGCGTCGGGAAGAAAATTGCGAAATCAGTTGTCGCCGATGATTCCAAGGTCATCGATGCCGTCTCCCCTAAGGACTTCGAGGCCTCGCTAGCTGGAAAAACAATTGTCGCGGCGCATCGCAAGGGGAAGAATATGTGGCTCCAGCTCGATTCTCCACCTTTCCCTTCCTTCCAATTTGGTACTGCAATTGTCACCGCTTCCGTAAACCCTAGAATTCGATTTGTTATTACTTGTTACTTGTTAGATCTGTTTGGCTAAAATTAAAAAAGAAGCTAATTTGCCTTTTTTAAGAAGTAGTTCAGACTTTGCTTTAAATAACAACACATTTTTGTACTGAAATTCCAAAAAGAAAAAGGCCTACGCATGTCTGGAGAAGAAAGTTACCAGAAGTAAAACTTACTTGTCCAAGCGGAGAAGTTATGTTTAAGTGAACTACTTTTATCTTAGGCGTAATGGTGCCATGCCAAAGTTTTTCCTTGTTTGCTATTCTTTTTCTCATTTAGTTTTTCTCCTTCTTTTTTAGAGGAATGACGGGGGCTATATACATCAAGGGAGTTGCTGTTACTGAATATAAGCGGTAAGTGCTGTTGTCTCTGTGAACAGACAAAGCAGCTATTGCTTCTATTAAACGGACATTTTAGTTAGAAAATCATGTTCTGCCATTTGTTTTATTTAGTTATTCATAATTGTGAGGTTATATTATGTTTATACTACCAACAATTCCTAAATCTGAAGCCCTTATGCCTGTCCTTACACTTCTTATCATCTCGAAGTAGTTCTATCCATCATTTTGGCAACTTCTCATGGAGTGCTTTCATCTATCTGTTAAAATGGAACTTTCTTTTCCTCCCTGAAATCTTTTGCCGGGTTAGTGGCCTTTTGATATTAGGTACTTTTGTTCATGAGACTGATTTGCACATGGAGGCCCCTCGATAGTAGGTGGATTTGACTGTGTTAAGATAGTTATTCTTTTGAATTTCTGTATAGTGGATCTCACATCTGTGAATGAGTAGATGTGGATCCTAGAGTGAGCTCCACGGTGCTCTGGCCATCAATAAAGGGCCACTCTTCAATATTGTTGAAGTTTTTTTTTTTCCCTTTTAAAATAAAGAGAGGATGCTGGTCAAGGGAGTTATCAGCATCATACAGTTTCTTTCAACATTGAGAAAATCCTTGGCGAGTTGATAAAATAGCAGTGTGCCTTTTCTGCTTGCAGATCTGCAGTGAAGGATACGGATGAGTGGCCTTCTAGATATTCCAAGTTATTTGTTGAGGTGAGTATTCTTCATTTATGGTTTAGTGGCATTCTAACTGACTTTGTATTACAGTTGTCCATGACACATTCCTGATCACTGTACTCGTGAAATTTAACATTGCGTGCTTATGTATGATTCTGAATATACTAGTACTTGTATGCCTATGCAATATATACCCCAACTGTGGCACACTAATATATCTAGAATTTGCAGGTAAGAGTATCTCTGGTAACTCTCTCTTTTGATTTAAGGGCTATTTATGGCCACGTCGTCATATATGTTAAACTTGTAGTATTTTTTTCCTTCTTTCTGCATACTTCGCTGCAAAGGACCAGAATATGTCTTTAGTGTCGATATAGTTATTTACTTTGCTTCTAAAAGAATTGGTTTTCTTGTTGGCTGATGCAGTTAGATGATGGCTTGGAGTTTTCATTCACCGATAAGAGGCGCTTTGCTAAAGTTCGTTTGCTCGACAATGTATGTCAAATTATTAATATGACTAAAAGCTACTTAAAACTTTTTTTGCTTGGAAAGTGATGTCCATGATGCCTCTGTGACAATCCAATTTTTACAGCCTGCTTCTGTGCCACCAATATCTGAGCTTGGCCCTGATGCATTGTTGGAACCAATGAGCGTAGATGAGTTCTACAACTCCTTGAGTAAGAAGAAGATTGGAATCAAGGCTCTTTTACTTGACCAGGTTAGCTCTTGGTTAACTGGGATGGCAAGTTACATATTTTTGTTGCTGTTTGATGCCAAGAGTAACTCTATGATTATGTGTTGACGGACCTTTAACATTGGCATATAGACCATCTGAAATACTTATGGTTGCTGTTTGATGCTCTAAGAGTTACTCTATGATTATGTGTTGATGAACCTATCATTGGCATATGGACCATCTGAAATACTTATGCAGTATGATCACACATGCTTTGCGTTCACGTTTTACAAAAGTTAATTGTCCAAGATTACAAATACCTTGTAGTAACTCAACTCATTCTAGCAAAATATGTAAAACATATATTCGCACAGTCCTGCGCTAGACCCAACCATTGGCTCCCTTGTTGTGCCCACTGGTGGGTCCAACTACTGACTTGCACCGCTAGGGGGTTGGCAGTCTTAATTTATAATTGGTCCATGTAAGAGGCAGGGCTTGTGGTTGGCTTTATATGTTTTTCACACACAAAAACAAACATGTGTGTCCTATAATAGTCCAGTCAAATATAAAGAACTTCTTGTCTTGATTATGATGTACCAAACTACTGGTTTGTTTCCTTTAGCAGTGGTATATCCTCAAACATTGGTTTTTCTCTGCAGAGTTTTATGTCGGGCATTGGCAATTGGATGGCTGATGAAGTCCTATATCAAGTGAGCATGCTTCATTCTCCGCCCTCGTATTTCGTTTGCCTAAAAATTATGGTCATTATCATTTATTACGAGTTTTGGTCAGAACTCCTTGACTAGTTACTGAATTTTTCTGACGTCCATAACACATGCCTGAGTTTCCTCTATTGCTTGATATCATTTCTATCTTCAGTTGTCTCCAGTGTCATAGCTCAAACTGATAAAGTCCATATGGCCCAACTTTATTAATCAGTCTGTTTATTATTTAATAGGCAAGAGTCCATCCACTGCAAATTGCTTCCAGCTTGTCTAAGGAAAGCTGCTACATTGCTCAAGTGCATTAATGAGGTCGGAAATTATGCTTTAGTATTTATTACCGGCTTCACTCTTTATATCTTTACATGAAGCATGCATTTCGTATGGGTATTACTGGAGGTGGTACTTTTAGGTTTCTAAGTTTGCGGTTGAAGTTGCTGCTGACAGTAGCTGCTTCCCTATTGAATGGATGTTTCATTTTCGTTGGCGCAAGAAGCCTGGAAAAGTTAATGGTAAGATATTTGACACATGATCATTTTGACATTAATCGTTTTCCTACAGGTAATTGAAAAGGCCGTCGAAGTTGGGGCAGATAGTAGTCAGTTTCCCAGTGATTGGATTTTTCATTCCCGGGAAAAGAAGCCTGGAAAGGCTTTTGTTGATGGTTTGGCTTCTGACTTGCATGATATTCTTTTGTTAGTTTCTTATTTCTTACATGCTCTGCTGAGCTTGGTTGGTTGTTCCAAATAAGAATATCCTGAAAGCTCATTTATATTTCTAGCTGAATATCTAATATAATATTACTTTAACCCAATCGCGCTTTTCTGTAATTCTCCTCCTATTCATAGGGCTTATTTGCTTCAGCCATACTTCCAGTTCTGGTTTTAAATTATATTCTCCCAGAAGCTAATCTTAAAAGGTAATCTTTTAGAGAATCTGTAAATTCACAGAACTAATGATGCAACGGTAGTTGGATTTATTTGACAGAGCACACTTGTTGGTTTTTTTAGAATAGAAGTAAAAATTTAGAAGTTGTCCTAGTCTTGCGGTGCAATTTTAACAATTTGTAATCTCAAAATTTAGAAGTTTCCACTTGCTTCTTTTGAACTTACAAACTATATTTCATGGCAGGGAAGAAGATTGAATTCATCAATGCCGGGGGCAGGGTAATTCTCTCTTTAACGCATGCTGTCTTGTGCGGTTTTTACTGTTGTGGTAGCGTTTCTGAAGATGCTTGTTTATCTGTTTCAGACATCAGCCTACGTACCAGAGTTGCAAAAGCTGAGTGGTAATCAAGCTGCAAAAGTGGAGGGTAAATTGTCCAACACCGTTGAAGAATCAGGAAACGAGGACGAGACAGATTCTAAAAAAGCCAAAGCCCCTAAAGAAAGGAAGGCTACCGCTAAGAAACCTTCCTTGAAAAGGAAGTCCAAGGAAAGTGATGATGAGAGCAACAACGACGAAGTTGATAGTGATCATGATAAAAGTTTGAAGAAGCCCAGAGGGAAAAAGAACCCTCCTCCAAGAAGCAAATCCAAGGAGGGTAATGAAGGCAAAAACGATGACCAGAAGAAGAAAACCAAAGGAAAGAAGGCGCCCACGAAGAAAAAGACTGAAGAAAGCGACAACAGTGATGACGATCACGTTGATAATGCTAGTGGGAGTGGTGATGACAATGACAATGACAACGACAACGATGAAGATCAAAAGGTGATGGTGAATAAACGGAGAAAGGTTGGATCCAGGAAAAATGGAAATCAGCGGAAGAAGAAAACCACAAAATAGTTGACCGCAAGTATTTTGTTGCAACTTGTAGTAAAGCACTCCTTATCCTTGTTATGGAAGAATGGGAAAAACGAGTTTGTCGGTACCAGTTGGCTGATTTTCCATGTATGTAGAAACATATTAATCCTCCTTTAAGCAATTTGCAGACGTCTTCGTTAATCTGTGAAGTTACGTCCGACACTTTAGTTCTTATTTCACATATGTAGCATAGCCTCCTCTTACGGAAAAATGTTATAGAGTTGTGCTCCAAAGGTAGAATGTACCTCAAAAGTAGTAGGTTTTAGACACGAAATCGTTGGTGCCGGTGATGTTGCATAATACCAGTCGTTAATGTGAGCATATCACCATTTCTATAAATCACATAAATAGTTTGTATTATATTACACTATTTGTGTGCCGTAATGACACCATAGATGGGTACTTATTCAAATTCAAAAAAGAATAGCTATTAGCTGATTATGAATGTATACACAGCCATTACCGCGTCAGAAGAATAACCTCAAGGCATTGACTACTTTCTCCGGCCTGTAAAGATAAAACGGTAATGAGAATGAGAAACAAAACAGTGGTGGCCATCTATAGTTTCTGGGAGTTGATTACCAGTCCTCCTGAGGCATATGGCCAGCGCCTTCAATAAGCGTAAGCTTAACCAAGTCCGGATTCCCCCTTTGAAATTCCTCTGCCACCGATTGAGGAAGATACTTGTCTGCTATTCCCCATGCAACTAGTATCGGTTTATCCCAACTGCTGAAGACAATTGGACTAGTTTCATCATCAGCATTTAAAGATGGTGAATGGTTCACATAATGCAGAATTGCAGATGCAAGAACACATAAAATTACTACATGGCATGGTCACTGTGAATACCATACCTTCCATATGCAAATCCGGCTGATACTCTACTGTTAATATCATTGAAGTTGGCTCTTTTTGTAGCCTCAAGAAGAGCTGAAAGACTAAAAAAAGCATCTGTTACATTGTTATTCATCCATGCAGGTATAACTGGTGCTCATTTCATTTAAGTTCCAACTGATTATTCAAAAGAGGATATGAGAAAAGCAAGATTCAACAATCACGCAAAAAGAGCTTGTTATGGTTGCTAATCTAACTTATCCCACCCTTTCAAATGAATTGGAACCCGAGGCAAGACCTGGATATGAATCTATGGATATGAATCTATAATGATAGTGCCAATTATATGTCTAAACCTAGGACCTGCTCATAGTTCATGTATACACTGCAAATTGGAAGTTCAGAAGTACTGAATAAAAGAAAGCTAATCATCATTGCAAGATCAGACTGGAGACAAACCGAATCCTGGGCCACTGCTTGACAAATATGGCAGTCGATATACATCTGCCTTTTCCAGCTTCAGGACATAGCTGCCAAGAAAAAAGCAGTTGTTTTCACAGAGAACGAAATGAAAATTAATGTAAATTTCCAAGATGAATGACTAACTAATCATACTGAACTACTGATCTTGACTCATACTTCTTTACATATGTTCAAGAAGAAAAGAAATATTGGCAGCAGTTGATGTTTCATCATGTTAAGGCTGGTGTTAATAAATTAGCTTCAGATGAATAGAAATATTTGATTCAAAGTTTGTGGGAATGAATTTTACTGCAAATAGTGATTCTAAGCAGATACTTCTGCAAAAGATCTGAAAATACTTGTCCTCATTGAGCTGAAGGGAAAAAAATTTAAATAGAAGAAAATAATTCCATATTGGCAGAAGGCAACTCTCCTTGAAATAGTTTATTGGGTTCTTAAAACATGTTATTATTTCTCGATACATACGCGCTACCTGCTTCAATAAAACGCTCTGCCATAACCGCATTCTGGCAAGTGAACTCACCAAGAAATGGAATCCTGGATGTGAACAGAGGGAAGGTAAAATAAATTATTAGCGTGAAAAATATTACACTACAGAAGGGATGTGTGTTTTGAAAGTTCGAGCTTGCTTATATCTTCTATAAAATGAAGAATATGTCAAGTGGAAAAAATAAAAAAATACTGCCTGGAGAAAGCATGGGTTGATTTATTTGAGATATTCTTCTTTGGAACAGAAGCCTTGATAGAGATATCAATTATCTGGCATTCCTAGATTCATTTCCTAAATATGCAGTTTTAACACCCATACGACTACATCCATCCTAATCTGTGTATGTTTCAAGTAAAACAATGTCATTCCAAGTTACCAGCAAACTAATCCCCAAACTAGCAAATCCATGGATCAGTAGTGTAAGCATTTGCAACCTTATATTCTATGTTATCTCTTCATTCAAAACTTATAGTACAGTATGTTCTTAAGAGATGTTCATAACTGTTATATATACTGGCTGAAACTAGTTGAGGTCAAGTTAAACATTATACTAGCAGATTTTCTTGCTGGTGCCTTGTAAAGAAAGTAACTGTAACCACTTTTTCTCTTGAAATAGTTCAGATCCAGTTTGAGAAGGTAGCAACAAGCACATCTAATGACTTGGAACTCGTTATATCAGGAAGTGTTAAAGCGGTAAAGAGATCTTAAGTGATAGCTACAAGAAAAAACCTGAGATTTCTAAATAGTCCAGGGAGGGGAGACGAAACTGTCAATTGGGTGTTCAGAATTGCAAGCTTTGAAATTCTGCTCGAGTTTTTCAAAGCCCAAGTTAATCCATACGATCCTACAAGAAATCCCTACAAAAGAAAAGACGGAAAAATAAGCTAGTTTTGAATTTGTAGGTGGAGTGTGTTTTCAAAAATTTGGAGAGCCTCACAGTGTATAATTTAAAAGTACACTGTACATTCAATAGGTTAAAAGAAGATTGCTCTTCAGTTTTAAATTTTTATACTCTAATCAAGACACAGACTGCTCACTTATTCAAAGCAAACTACAGAGAAATCTTCATCTCGATCAATTTCAGACCTGAACTACTAAGAAAAAGGGAGATGCAACCCCCAGGGCATCCAATAATTTATCAAATGCTTCATGGAACTCTTTCTCTGTCAAATGAATTTGTGAAAGGTTCAGAACTCCCTGGATAAATCCATGCAGAACTCTATGATATGAGCACATATATCAGATGTATCACAGAAAAGTAACCAACCAGTGTAGTCGAAACCATATCCAGCCTGTGGCTTGTCACTGAACCCAAATCCTATCCAGTCAGGAGCAAAACAGTGAAATCCTGCATCTGCCATCTATAATAATAAATAAAAGAAAGCATAAGAAACACCGATCTAGACAGTTATTATGTTAATATTAATTAGTACTGCATAGGATCTGAATATATTAATTAGACAAAAATATATTTTCATTCTCTACTGAATCTTGACCATTTTTCTGTATTATAGCGAGCTAATTAGCACAGGTATTTTCAGTTTTATTAAGGAAATTCATTTTTGTACTTTTCATATGGTACAACTAACAATGTCGTTTAGCATAACTAGGAGAAAGCAAAACCGGGAGATTAAAGGGGAAAAGAAACACAATGTTCTGATTAGTCATTCATAGATCAAACTTAAGGACGAGACCTGCGACATAACAACTCGATAACTGTAGGACTGAGTTGGAGCACCGTGGAGAAAGACAATGGTACCACGTTGGCTGTCAGATGATCCTGAAATGGAAAGATTATTCTCTACATTATTTCAGCAGGAAAAAAAAATTAGAAATTGAAATGCAAAAAATACTCAAAAGTTTACCTGTTTCTCTTACAAACCATCTAAAGCCTTCAGCTTTAACATAAGAGCCATATTCTCTTCCCTTATCTTCTATTCTCTAAAATATGAATGTGTGGAAACAATATAGAAAAGTTAATCTCCATAGCAAGTCGAAAACTGGGGGATGGGCCAGTAGTGACGAACAAGACAACTAGTGATTAATTTAACGAATGATATGAAAGATCCATTCTTGATTGTAAGTTTCAATATGGAATTCAATTCACGTGTCTGAATTCAGTAGGGACCTACTTCGAAACATTAAAAGTCTCAACAATCAAGAAACGCAAATCGCAATAATTCTCAAAAATTACAGAAAATCGGAAAACACATACAGAAAATTAAAGCAGATAATCAGAAAAAGCATAGGTAATTACATAGAGCATTTGGCCAACATTTCCATCCTCAGCAGGGGACTCAGGAAGCTGAATAGCACTTCGACTGGACGGATTATCAGTTACAAAGCCGAATGGATTGAATGCTGGTTTGTCATCGTCTTCTTGGGAAGCCTTGGCAACAGTTCTTATTGTTGTTCTAAATCTTTTGTTGCTGACTAATCTGGTGTTGCTGAAGTTTGAAGATGAATTAGAGGAGCTGGAGATTGGCAGGATGAGAGAAGTAGCAGTGGAAGGAGGAAGGAGGAGGGAGAGAGGCATTACGGCGGAGCCGGAGTGGTAGCTGACTTGCTGTGGTGGTGGTGGTGGAGGAGGAGGAGGAAGGGTGAGTGGCGGGAGTTTAAATCTTAATGAGCACCACTAGATGCTGATACTGAATTTTTATATATTTCAGAATATTATCACTGGAAAATGGGATAGAACGACCCCATAGGGAATTCTTTCTCCCCCGCCCCCTCCCCGGGGGCGTAATATTAGAGAGGGAAGCGAAAATAGGAAATGGGTGAAGTGTGGTTTGGAAAAAAAAAAAAAAAAAGATCTGTCATACAACCGTAAACTTGCATGGCTTGACTCAACTCAATTTATCCATCAGCGCACTTGAACTAAAAAAATTGACTTGTTGCGATGCTTGTCTCTAGTCGAGCACTCAATATTATTACATTAGAAATGCTCTAAATGGATAATCCAGATAACATTTTTATCCACTTCTTATATTCTTCACATTGGTACGCTCCTACGTCACTAAGTCTCACTCCTCTTTTCACTTTGAGTTATATTATAGCTTTTACTGCTAAAAAAAAAAAAATTTGTACACTGTTTACTTGTGAGCTTTATTAAAAATGGGAAAAAGGAAAACTTTGGGGCAATTTTTAATGGCTCAACACTTCAAGTGGCCAGCCATTATAATAATAATAATTATTATTATTATTGTTATTATATAATGGCTATTATTATAAAAATAAAAAGAAGTCTGAAAAATGTAAAATTCCCGTAAAAAAATAGACCAGTTAATAAAAAATCAAAAAAAAAGTTAATAAAAAAATGTGAAATAGATCAATCACCGGAAACTAAAGAGAGCCACTCCCAATGAACTCTTATTCTCCCCGGAGCATGCTGACCGACCGGTGAATTTGGCCCGGCGACCGAACTGGCTTGGTTTTTCCAGTTATTTCTTCGTAAGTGACGTGATTTATCTTCTGTCTATTTTATGGATGCACAGTGAAGAACTTGACTCAAAATTCGTAAATTTAGTTCAATTAGGGTTCTGAGTCTTGCATTTTCAGGTTGCAGGAATGGAAAATTTTGGATTTGCTAACAAATTTTTGAACTTTAGAGTTTCGTTTTATACAAGAAGAATGGAGAAATTGACTAATAGAACCAAATCGCTCTGTTTCCATTGGATTGATGAAATTGGCATTCTCCGTTTATCTTGCCTTTTTTTAGTTTTTCATTGAGAGATTCATACTTCTAATGGAGAACTTAACTTTTCCGTTGAATTGCTTGTTCACTGGCTCCCAGTGTCTTGAGTGTGAAGAGATTTGCTGTTATCAGAATGAATTCTGTCTCAACAGACAAATGTTCACCTTTGTCTGAGTCATTTTCTATTTGTTTTCCAGGAGGCTAATAAATTTTGCGACATGCTCGGTCCAGTGTGTTAAATAATATTTGAAAATATCAAAGTCTAAAAAGCCAAAACCATTCTCATTATACTGTCAGCCTCGGTTCAATAGTGCTTGCCGAAACAAGCAGTAGAGTCATCCTGGAGTTAGTGTGCCAAGGAAACATAGGGGAAACCTTTTGAATTGTTGTCCCTACTGCAGAGCGCACTATTTTTAGGAAAAATATGTTCATTTACAACTCAAAAGTCATATGAAGAACAAAAGAAGCAGACAGTTGAAAATATTTTCTTTCTTGGCAGACTATCTTTTTTCGTTCTTTTGTTTTTATTTCATTCTTTTTGTGTCTATCTCAGTTTCATATGGAAGAATCTTCTCTTCAAACTGAGCTTTCAACAGATGGACAAAGTTTTCAGACTGTAAGAGAAATAGATGGTGAGAAAACGGCATTGGATCAAAATGGAACTCCAGACAGAAACATTCCTGAAGAAAGGAGGGAATTCGTTGCCCCTGCTGTAGGAATGGAGTTTGAGTCCTATGATGATGCTTACAATTACTATAGTTGCCACGCAATGGAGGCTGGATTTAGTGTTAGGGTAAAAAACTCATGGTTTAAAAGAAATAGCAGAGAGAAATATGGGGCCGTACTGTGTTGCAGTAGTCAGGGTTTTAAAAGAGTTAAAGATGTAAACCGTTTACGGAAGGAAACGAGAACTGGTTGTCCTGCAATGATAAGGATGAGGTTATTGGATTCAAAAAGGTGGCGAATACTTGAGGTTATGCTTGAGCACAACCATTTGTTACATGCAAAAGGCTACAAGTCGAGTAAAACTATTGGCGCTGGAACCAAGAGGAAGTTACTGTCAAGCTTTGAATCAGGGATGCAACCGGTGAAATTGTACAGGGCTCTAGTGATTGACACAGGAGGTGATGAGCCCTCAAATTTAAACAAATCAGACGTCAGATCTTCATCTGATCATTGTGATCACTTGAATTTAAGAAAAGGTGACACACAAGCATTGTATAATTACTTCTGCCGTATGCAGTTGACGAACCCAAATTTTTTTTACTTGATGGATCTCAATGATGAAGGTCGGTTGAGGAATATTTTCTGGCTGGATGCTCGGTCTAGGGCTGCAAGCGCTTATTTTAGTGATGTTATATTTTTGGACAATACATGTTTGTCAAACAAATATGAGATTCCCCTGGTGTCATTTGTTGGTGTCAATCACCATGGTCAATCTGTGTTACTCGGTTGTGGCATGCTTGCAGGGGAGACAACAGACTCATACATTTGGCTATTCAAAGCATGGCTTGCGTGCACGTTGGGACATTCCCCAAAAACCATTATCACAGACAGATGCAAGGTTTTGCAGAGTGCAGTTTCTAATGTGTTTCCAAAGTCTCACCATCGATTTGGTTTGTCACTCATTATGAGAAAAGTCCCAGAGAAATTGGGCGGACTCCGAAACTATGATGCCATCAGAAGGGCATTGCTTAAAGGAGTTTATGAGTCTCTGAAGCCTTTTGATTTTGAAGCAGCATGGGGATTTATGATTCAGCATTTAGGAGTACGTGATAACGAGTGGCTTCAGTCCTTGTACGAAGACCGAGTTCTTTGGGCTCCAGTTTATGTAAAGGAGACCATTTTTCTCGGAATGGCTGCTGCAAGACCTGGTGAGACCTTAAATGCTTTTTTTGATAAGTATGTGCACAAGCAAACTCCGTTGAAAGAATTTCTGGACAAATATGAATTAGCGTTGCAGAAAAAGCACAAGGAAGAAGCTACTGCAGATTCAGACTCAAGGAATTCAAGTCCTGAACTGAAAACAAGATGTCCATTTGAGTTGCAACTTTC